>CAEFZX010023134.1:0-12635 GCA_903066825.1 Alfaro cultratus | reverse complement strand
ACACAAGCCAAGATGTTTTTGTATTGATAGGTGGCGTAGAATTAGCTTTATGTGGGGTGAAATTAGTTAAAAGGTTGAATTTTACCGGAGCAGTCCGTTGCTACGTCTACCCTGTCCGCATGGCAAACCGGAAGTCCCGCAACTTCCATGTTTTAACCTCTTTTTAAATTCACAAAGAATTTAAAAAGACTGTGGAAGTGAATTTTGATTCACTTCCACAGTTTAGATCCAGAAGGTCAGTAGGAATTCACAGCAGAGATTTCTAACAAGGCTGGGTTTTAAATTACTTTAAAAACCACAAGAAAGGAAGGAAGAAGAGAAAATAAATTCTGTTCTAATTCTATTGGAAATCCATAAATGTTGGTGGAGAAATTCAATAAACTGACAACCTGTCTAAAGAGGATTTCAATCAGATTATTTATGCGGTTAAAATGGCTCCAGCGTATGGATCGTCATACTCACATCCACATCGCTTTCTGCAACCTTGACAGGCTTCCCCGCCTCCTTCAGCGTCTGACTTCCAGCTACCTGCAACAATGCAACGTAAACAGACCCAGATGTTAGTTGTTTGCTGAGGCGAGGCGTCTGGCTCCTCGCTACATTAGCGCCGAGACAAAGGGAAGCGCAGGACACTGGGAGCAGCTGTAGACTACCACAAATAAGGGGAAGACTGTCGTTGACATTCACTTGTCCTTGTGAACATGAACAAGGTGAGCGACTTCTGGTCATGAACGACATGTTGGCTATGGACACTTTGAAGCTCTGCACAATATCCACTTGCCTGCAAAACCTTCATTGCCTTCAGATTATTCATCCATCTAACAGGAGACCGTTTGAGAACACAGGTGAGGGCTCATTTAAAGGGACAGGTTGGATTTCTGAAGTGAGGCTCTGTTCAGAGCTTTTGAGCAGTTAAAAATGATAGGCCTCCGCTGATGCTTGTATTAGAGGGAAAAATGAAAGACGCAGCAGACAAGTGCATCATCAGCAAAATAAGCGCAATTAACAATTTTTTTGTTAGCGATTAATTAGGATGATTAATCAGTTTAAAAATTTGCCATATTTTGCAGATTTTTCAACTTAAAAGCCTTTTCTATACAACATAAGAAATACATTAAAAGATTAAAATAAAGAAATAATTTTTTTAAATAAGAAAATAGACATTTCATTACCTAAATTTTAACAACAGAATTCCTTTAGCATATGCTTGACCATCTGCGGCAAAAGAAATCCTTCTAACATCAACATGTGAAAAACTCAACCCTTTCTGATTGACTTAATGTCACAATTAATAATTTGACAGCAAAAGGTGTTCAATTTTTTATTATTTTACAGCATTAGAAACAAGTGAAGCTAAAACCATGCCACTAGAGGTGTTTGGGTTGAACATATTCACAATTATTATTATTTTTTTTGTTTAAATGCAAAATGTTTATATTTTTGTACATTTTTGTTTTAAATACTGCTCTGAATATGTTGTTCTTTCAACAATTTGGCCTTTTTTTAAGTTTGCATATGCCAGTTTACGATTAATCAGTTATTAAATTAGCTTACGATAATTTCAATCATCGATTCATTGCGATTAATCCGATTAATCATTTCAGCCCAAATAGTAAAGCAGGAGGGTGGGGCGATTGTTGCTGTACAGCAAACAGGTGGGTGCCTCCGTCACGATGCCAAGGTGGAGAGGCATCTGTGACGCCCTGCAACTGTGGCTGTCCATCAATCTGGGAGTGGTTTTAATGCCATTTCCAAACAACCAGAAACCCAATATTTTACAACAGGAAAGACTACCGGTATTTACAAACGGAAAACATTCAAGACAGCTGCCAATCTTTCCAGGAGTGGAGGTGTCAGTGGATTCAGCCCAGGGTCAGATGGGATAATGGTCAGGAAAATTGAAAGAAGCCTGAAACTACACGTTTCCAGTATAATGTGAAGTTTGAAGAAAAAAAATCCAAACAAGTTTAACTTGTTTGCAAGGGTTGTCTGTAGAAAGCATCATCTCTTTGAACATAATTTTGTAAGGCTACAAATAACAATTATTTTATTAATTGATTATTTTATTGATTTATTCTGACCATTAATCGATCAATTGGATAAAAAAGTTGGCACATTCTGCTGATGTTTCACTTACCACCTAAGTGACTTTTGTGCAATATTAGAAATGCATAATAAAATGCAAATAAATATGTAATTCATTTCCCTTTTTAACATAAAATAAACATTTTGTTTCTGTTACAGTAAAGCTGTAACATACTGTAGGTGCTTTAGTGAACGTTTGATCATGTGTAGCAAATGATGCATCTGCAGCTAAAAAATACTTCTAACATCAATGTGAAGATCCTCGCTCTTTCTACTCAACTTGTCAATACACAGCTATTTTTTCGATTAATAATAGGATAGCAAAATTATTTAAGAGTTTGCGTAACATCTTCTAGAAAACTATTACTTTATTTAGCGAAAGTACATTCACTTCTTGTTGGTTTTCTGCTCAAAATAAAAGCAATATTTTTGCTACTTACTGTTATGGCAGTGTAAACAAGTAAGATAGTAACAGCTCGTAACCTCTCAACAGAACCACACTTAAAAAAAATTTAACCTACTTGTTAAATATCAGTTTTAACAAATAGGTTATCGACAGAAATCACTGAAAGATCCATTTTTTCATCGGGGAAATCAACCAGTTGAGGATTAAAACAATTTGTGAGGGAGGTGCAGCGTTTCAGAGGCGATGGTAGAAGCAGCTGGCTTTTCAACCACCGGGTCACAGCCACAGCCACAACACATGCACTGCCGAGCCATCCCATGCCCAGTACTCAACAGCCTGGCCAACATCGCCACACAGTGGATGGGAGGTATGGAGTCACGATGCTGTTTGAGCTGTGAATGCAGCGCTGCAAAGCGATGGGATGGTCTTACTATAAAGCACGACATAGAAACCTCCCTGCTCTCGCCACGGCACAAACATGCACACACACACACACACACACCCACACACACACACACACACACACACTATGTTGTAGAACATTTACCAGACACAGAGACACGTAGCTACATACAAATAGAGCTTACGTTCATTAAAGGCCTGACTGGCCCAGCAGTGCAGTGCAGTAGTAAACTGTGAACTGCGAGGATCAGCGGCTCTAGAGCTCTGATCTGGGAGTCAGAAATCACAGAGACACAAGAGCCGCAGTCACAACATGGCGGCCGCTTCTAACAGCAGGTCAAGCGTTTGGGAGAAACACCACAATTAGATAATCTGGAGCTATAGCTGGAATGTTTTGGGTCAACCGTTCAGGGTCAGGCGTAGAACAGAAGGGTGCAGTCAATAACAAAGACTGGTGTGTTAGTCTGAGTGTGAGGCTTTTCAAATCAGAGAAAATACAACAGACTGAACTGTGCAATTTGTTTTCTTACCTTTAGGTCCAGATATTCCAGGTCCTTCTTCAGCTGCATGTATGTGTCATCGGCCTAGAGGGTGAAAACCATCCGATTCAAAAACAAACTAAACAATGTGCAGTCTGACTCTTCAACAGAAGCATCAACTAGAGGTGCACCGATTGCAGTTTTCAGGCCGATCACCAGCCCTCTCTCACAAATGTGACTGATTTTCATATCTGTGCGGAAGTAAACAGATCGGCCAAATGAATGAAATTGATCGGTGCACCCCGAGCATCAACCACAGATTTCCTGTTGACATGCAGAATGACAAAGTTGCACCCACACTGAAAAACATCTTACACTCGTTTTGATTTAAGATCCGGTTAAACACGCTGTCCACAACAGATAAAAAAAGAGCGACCAGCTCCATCAGAGTGAGCCGTGAACTCATCTCACAGACAGGAAACATCAAAACAAGCTTCATGACGAGGACCGAAAGGAACGTCACGCACCACCAATCCCAAAACCGATTGGCACGTAATCAGACCTGGCCAAACGGCTCGCTTGAAGCATGGGATGGCTTTGTGGTCGTCAAAGGGATCGCAACACATCATGCTACAGACGACACCGGCAGAAGCACGACATGGAGACGGATCAGCCAAAGAGCAGCAGATGGTAAAGAGGTGGATGGGTCTCTGCAGCCCGGCTAGCGCTCAGTGAGGAGGGGAGTGAGTAGAGGCTGCCACTACTTGGTCATGAAGTCCAGGTTTACACAGCATTCTTTATCAATATTACACAGTGATTGGCAAAAAATGTTATGTTACCACCAGTGGTGGCCACCGCTAGTTAAACAGTTAGTTGTGCTAACCTTGAATCACTAAACATAAACGGTAGGTCTGCTAATGCTGAAGTGCTACACCAGCATGGTATTTTGTGGAAACTTATGCTAAGGCACCAATATTAGCAACAATTTAGCTGTGGTGTAATGTTTAAGCGCTATACCAACACGGTGTTTAGCAGAAGCTAATGCTAAATTGTTAGTATTAGCAATGCTTTAGAGTTGGTGTAACACCTAAGAACTACACCAACATGGTATTTAGTGAAAACTAATGCTAAAGCGCTAACTTCAATTCAAAATATATCTGCCCTCAAAAGACTGTAGTCTGAAAGTTAATAGCAAAAAGAGAGAGAGGAATTGAAAAGAAAACAAAACTGCTGAGTAAACAGTTTTCATCAACTTCGAAATAAGAGATGAATATAAATGAACAGCTTGAACAATTCCTAACAGTCGAGTACCAAAACTTTAACAAGGACGTTGAACTTTATTCACCTGAAATGTTACAAAACAACCAAGTAAATTACCGCTTTAGAGTTTATCTGGAAAATGCATTTTAAGAGAAGCTAAGTGTGCTAAATGTTTTCAAAGTTATCAAAAGCGCAAAACAAAAAATTAGCTCTGCCTTTAGCGCATTAGCGGAAGAGTTCCCACTACAAAGATTGACACATTTTATTAGGATTTTATGTAAAACAACAGCACAAACTAGTAATTTCAAACTGGATTTTATTTACTTTGTGGTGTTTCTACCAGCTTTAGACATTTACAGATGTAAAGCTTTGTCAATACAATAACATTAAAATTTTATAAAGAATAAAATCTGATGATGCATAAGAAGTGCATAAGAAAGTAACAAATTGTCAAAGTTCTTTTTTTTATATGTATAATTTTAATGCTATAAAACCTTTAATGAAGATTTAGTGGCAGCCTCTACCAGCTCCTGGTAACATGAGGGAGGGGCAGCCATGCCTCTCGGGGCCCCACCTGGACGCTGCAGGGGCTGACATCTCCGAGGTGCGACTCAGGAGACGCGGAGGCGCTGAGGAGGACGGGGCTGTCGCTAGCGGCGACAGCGGTGAGGAGGCGGTTTTGGTGGTAGGACTCTCTAGGAGCGCTCAGCCGCTGGATGTGAGCTAAGGTCTGCTGACGTACGGTGGCCATCTTGGCCTGGTGGCGGCGCAGCTGAATGAGGAGCAGAGTGAGCTCCTCCGGCTGTCGGGAGGCACCGCAGGATATTCAGTCTGGCAGCTCTCAACACTGACCTCACATGCTGAACAAAAACCCACTCAGCTCTTCAATACCTTCACTTTCACAGTGGCTAGGGTTTAGGACGCAAAAACACAAAATCTTACCAAATATTTTTGGTCTAGATTCTACTGCAAATGTCTTAGTACATGTTAAAATGTCTTTTTACGATGGCAGATTATTTCTCTAATAACTAATACTTTTTCATCAACAAGCTTGTATTTCTTGCTGAAAAGTTGCTTGTTTATTTCTTGAATATGTACAAAAAAATACAGCATGAAGCTTAACGTAAAAGCTTTTGTTTTACAAAATCAATTAAGTGGTTAGAAGTATAAACTTACCAAAATTCCCCTTCCTTAACCATCTACATTAACATATACTGTAGTTCATACATACACCAACTAAACCACTAACTAAAAGTAACCTCATCAACAAAGCATCTAATTTTATATACAGCAGATGAACGATTACTATTCCTTTAAATTTCACCAAAAAACAAAACTAGCATTAATAACAAAAACGCCTGCAAGAATTGACTAATAATGTTATGATTTATATCCAGGAATAATCCTATGTTTATCTAATAATTGAACTGTTTGGTCTAAGTTCAATATTGAATGATTCAAGTTTTTTCTAGTAGATCTGAATTTACATATTTTAAACTGTGATTCCCCTTCTTTATCTTATAAATATGCTCCTTAGTATTAAACAATTGCTGAAAAATTGCTTGTTTTTTTCAAGTAAAAAAACTCATAATTTGGAATTCACAAATAAGATGTTAATGCTTTCTAAATGTCACACCTTATAGATTATTGCTATTGCTCTTTCTGTATAGTTAGCACTGTCTTATTTTGAGCACGCTAAGACATTTGCAGTGGAAACTGGACCAAAAATACTCAGTAAGATGTTGTGTTTTTGCAGTGCAATATGTTGTGTGACTCATCGTTGATCTGGACAAGCAGAACTGCAGCTTCATTAAAGATTAACAAGGCTGAAACAAAAATCTGCTACACATAAAGTGGACTTCACAGTTCTCTGATCAACAGCCAACTGACCAGGAAATGAATCCACAAACGGTTGCTAAAACCCTCCCCTGACAGAACCGAGGACCTGAAGTCTTATAGGTTTTGGCATCGTGTGCATAAGAAGTGAATGCAGTTATTAAACGTACCGTCTTGCCATGAAGGCTAGGAGCGCTGACTGTGTGAGTGATGTAGCCGGTTGGAGGCATCGAGCGTCTTTCAATAGTAGCAGCCTGCAACACAGACATCCGTGTTGGTAGTTAGTGACAGGAGAAACGGATCTGGGTGAGCTGGAGCTACAGACTCTATAGATTTACTACCATCACTACAGTTAGGTACTACAGTCAGGTTTAAGTTGCAGTATGTAACGTCTATATTAATATTCTACTTTTAAATAAATTTATATTCCAAGAAAAAGTTGGATTTCACTGTTCTAAATCTGTAATATTTTCTACTAGGATGCAGGAAAACAAAATCAGGCAAACAACCACCTACTACCTCTACCACTGCTGACCGTCTTATTGGAGGGTAAACTCAAAAAATGAAGTAATGTAGAAGAAGTTCGTTCTGATTCTGTTGAGTATTATTCTTACCTTCAGCATCTGAGACTTGCTCCTTCGGGGGGACATGGTAAAGGGGACGTTCAGCAGAGGCCCGTCCCCAGCGGGTCTTACGGTCACCCGTTCGGCGGGAGTGTGCGGCCTTCGGTTGGGGGACAGCGTCCTGCTGGTACCGGGCGGAGGCCCCGGTGGCGGGATGTCTGCAGCCGACGGCGGCACTGACACGCAGCGAGGAGACCCCTCCGACCTGCGCAACGAGGAGGGCGGCACGGTGGACGGGGGGCGGGGCCCGAACGGGTAATCCGGGGCCGGGGTGTAGATCGGCGCTGTGGGGCTGCCGTGACGGAACTGCTGGCGCTGCTGCCACTCGTATAGCTGCAGCACGGTGTTGGACCCTGGGCCCCCCTGGTCTGGGGTGAGGCGGAAGTGGCTCAGGCGGTCATGGGCGTACTTGTACTCGCCGAGTCGACCAGACGGGGGGCTGTGGCGTGGAGTTGTTGGCAAAGTCTGAAAGGCATCCATGGAGGTGTACTTGTGCTGAGTGGGCGGCGTCCGACGGGGAAGGGTGTTTTCTCTGGAGGGAGGGCTGTTGAAGAGGAATAAGGCGGAAATCATTTCTCCCAACACAATAATTACCATTAAGAGAGTCTCTGAATTTCTAGCGTCTTTCAAGACACCCAGGAACAATTTACAACATAAAGTGAAAATAAACGCAATGTAAATAAGAAGTTACAGTGGAAAGGCTGTGAGCTTTGAGTTGCGATCTGAAAGTAATAAGAGTCAGTAGCTGCATTTCTATAAGAAAAGTGCACAGATGGTATCAAAAGCTGCTGCAAGGACGCTAAGGGAAAATGTTCTTCACGAGCTTATCAAGAGTGAAGTTCTGTTTCAAAGAAGCAAAATTTTTTACAGCTGAAAATCAAATGACTAAAATCAGAAAGTTTTTATGCAAAATGAACAATATTGACCTACCCCCTTTGCTCAGCCTTCTGAACTTTGACCCACTGCTCCACCTGCTCCAGAGTGTTTCTCCTCTGCAGATGCTTGAACGTGTCGGAGGCTGCTGGCTCCGGCGCCCTCTGGTACGTCCCCGCAGCAATGCCGTTGGGCTCCAGGATGGGGCTGGGCGTGGACACCAGGCCATTCCTCGTGCAAAGGCTGGAAGGCAACGTCGACGTGGCTCGTGACGGAGCGCGGGACGTCACTCTGGACACGGGAGAAGACGCGGACGCGTGGTCCAACAGTGTGAGGGCAGAGGCGGCTGGCGGTCTGGATGGAAGGGGGCTCTGTTTGTCCGTTTCCAAAGAGGCGGTCCCCCCGTGGCGCTCCAGGGTGACGCTGCCCGCGTCCTGGTGAAAGCTGCAGAGCTCCTCTGCGTTACGGTGGATGGGCTCCAGCAGAACTTCGTGGACAATTGCTTTTGTGGTCTCGGAGTCCACTGTCTTCATCTTCTGGTGATTCACGTGGTTTGTCTGAGGGACAGCTTGTTGCAACAACGTGGTGACTTTGTCAACGGGTCTGTAGAGAAGGAGACACACAGTCAGATAATATGAAATAATTCAATGAAACTCTACAAAAATACCCAAAGCTCAATGATATGTCAAAGTGAAATAAGAGGTATTGGTATTAACCTTGGTGATATGGGTTCTGTATTTCCATGGTATCACACACCTTTATTAAACAGATTTTCAAAGCTTTAGATATTGCTGCATAATCTACAGATGCTTTAAAATTCTCGACAAACTTCTCCCTGACCCGTCTGCTGTGATCCATGGTTTTCATGTTGTAGTTTGTTTTGAGTTTGTTTTTTTGCCATCAAATCACTGATTTTGTGATACTACTTTAGAAATACATTGTTTCCTCATCAAAACACGCAGAAATCTGGATTCTACATATCATAGAAAAAAGATGAGAAAAACGACACCAAACATTTCTTTAAATTCTTTAATAGTTTGATTGTTGAAACTCGCCACAGACAGTAACTTGTTCAATAGCAAGTTATCGATATTAATAAGGCTGAGGCCGCAGTGTTGTAGAAGTATGAAATACTGCCTCCTGCAGGTGGGAGTCAGTTAGTGACACTCAATGTTTTTTTTGACAATTTTTGCTGAAAATTTGAAATAGACTCATAACTATGGATAAGCACAAAAAAATGTGAGGTTCTGTTGATTTTGCATGAATTTTCGTGAACACATATTGTTTTTAAATATATTTTCTTTAGGGGTATTAGAATAAAGGTGCATAAAGTCAAACACACATCACACTTTTCAGATTTTTGTTTGGAAACATATTCATAATTTTGCTTCAGATTCTTATCTATTCATAGTTTTGGCTAATGTGTGGAAGAGTTCAAGGGGCATGAATACTTACAGAAAGGCGCCTCTCGTGATAAAAAAAACAACTAAAGACATTCTCTGGCTAATTTGCTAATAAAAAGTCCTTTGTATCTAACAGGCTCATTAAAGTCATTTAACCTCCAGAACATCATATTCCCATGTCCTGAGAGATCACATCTTTGTTCTTTTGTCCTGAACCGAATCTAAAGTAGATGGCTGTCACATAAAAGAGAAATTTTAAGCCTCATCTTCTACTTTAAGGACAGAACTAAATACACCGTGCAGATCTTTTTTTTCTTTTTTTTTTTAAAGCATTGCAACTGACAAGCAAAGCCTTAAAGGCACAAGCTGACTTGAAACTCATTAATTAAGTCCAACATGAAAAAGCCTTGAGAAATATTCAGGTTTCTGTCATAAAAGAAAAGCCTTGCATAATAATAGGAAAGCCTGTGGTGCCAAGATTCTCCTTCCCGGCAGCTACTATCTAAAAATAATTCAGTAAAACTGGCACACTGGCAATTGCTTTGACCCCATTTGATGCTAGTTTCGAAGTACTTTTGGTACTCCCTTTGCATCCTGTCAATACTCATGAAAAATAAACGCTACCACCGACAATTTTAACAACAACAAAGCGCAACATGCCAGGCGGTGTTAGTGCTACTGTCACGGCTTCCACAGGCAAACAAACTGGAAAAGAGGGAGCTTTAACAGAAAGTTCAGAGAACTCCCGGTTGGAAGCTGTCGGGGGCTCGGCTTCCTTTCTGTCATTCAGAAGCAGGCAGTGGTGCGTTGTGGGATTTCTTCTCGTAAGAACGGCGTAATGAGAAAGGACGGGAGTGTGTGAGGGAGGGGGCAGTGGGCAGCGTCTGAGCCTGCCAGTGAGGGACCGCACGTATTTGATCTGCGCTACCTCCCATCGTCAACGCATTAATAACGCATGAAGGGAGCCGCCGATGGTTCAAAAACGCCGTCGTCTGAATGCAATGTCTCAAAGCACAAAAACAAACACACTGTGCACAGAGCGGACGCTGAAGCAACCACAGAGCAAAGTCAACCAGAGAGAGAAGCCAAGATGTCATAAATGTTATCAAAGGCTGATGAACAAGGTGCTCTCCAATATTCACTTCTATGAGAGGCTGAATACTTAAAGGGAACTGGTGAGTTTAAAGGCAGACAGAAGCATAAAGTCAACTAGATCAGAGAATAGACTTTAAAATGTTAGTTGATAAATCACTTAATGTTCTTAGCACCAGAATACATTACAAAGCTAGTTTCTAGCTGCAATAACTGAAGCTGCACAATGTTCCTTGATCGTTTCTCTCTCCAGAGGTAATAACTTCACTGCAATGGACTGGCGACCTGTCCAGGGTGATCCCGCCTCTCGCCTGAAACGTTCGCTGGACATAGGCACCAGCACACCTCCCGACCCCACTAGGGACAAGGGTGTTAGAAAATGGATGGATAATAACTTCAGTTTTGCTTTTGTTTAGCTAGAGAAAGTTGTGGCACATCCACGCACTGATATTTTCCAAGGTTCATTTTCACCTGGTAACGTAATGTAGAGCTGTGTATCATCTGCATAGTTATGCTAGCTAATCTTATTCAAGGTTCCCCCCAGTGTATTTACAATAAGTCTGGTGGGCCACCAGGCTTTACTTCCCCCCTACCAAACTAAGCTTTGTTCGTTTATTTTAAATAGGGTTGTTTGTACACCATTAACAGTGATGGTAAAGATGAACTATCCATCCATCCATTTTCTTTACACCCTTGTCCCTAGTGGGATTGGGAGGTGCTGGTGTCTCTCCAGCTAACATTCCGGGCGAGAGGCGGGGTCACCCTAGACAGGCCACCAGTCTGTCGCAGGGCAACACAGAGACAGACAGGACAAAAAACCATGCACACACACTCACACCTCAGGAGAATTTAGAAAGGCCAATTAACCTGACAGTCATGTTTTTGGACTGTGGGAGGAAGCCGGAGAACCCAGAGAGAACCCGGGTACTCCACACAGGGAGAACATGCAAACTCCGTGCAGAAAGACCCCAGGACAGGAATCGAACCCAGGACCTTCTTGCTGCAAGGCAACAGTGCTTTCAACTGCGTCACTGTGCAGCCCCATAAAGATGAATTAACCTAGGTTAATTAATCTATCATTTATAGCTGCCGCACCTGCCTCACATGGTATTTTTTTCCAGATTATGACGCCTGCTTGTGGACCTCCAAATTTTTTGGAACTTTTAACATTTTTCAACACAAAAACACTGTGGTAGAATCCCTGAGTTGTTACTTGTTGGAACCCGAGCTAGCAGGAACATGTAGATATTAAATAGGAGGGGTCCTAGGTTTGAACCTTGGGGTACCCCACATGTGACGGATTGTCAGTTTTTATGCTCCACAAACCTGGAACAAACTTTCAGAAAACTCCAAAACAGCTGAAACACTGAACTCCTTTAAATCAATCCTAAAACCCCACTTGTTTAGAGTTGCTTTTGATTAATAATAACTGGAACATTAATGAATATATTTGATGATTATTTTTGTTGATTCTAATGGTGGCATTTGACAAAATGTAATGTTCACTGCTTGGTGCTGTATTATATTCTTCAAAGAACTTTGAACTGTGTTGTTGCTAAATGTGCTAAATAATACATAAACTTGACAAACTCAAAGAGCCACAGTATAAATAACTGTGGTAGGTAACAATCACATCCTTTATTGTTATCAGGGAAAAAATATGAGATTTATCATCATAAATTCAAACTGGTCATGTTTTCAAACCCCAAATATTTAGTCGATCAGTTACACTAATTAATTTGGCTGACAAACTATATTATGTAGCCCAACCTTAATGAGCATGTCTTGATTTTTAGAGCAGTGTTTCTGTGTGTGAGCCTCTGGCTTCATCCTGTGGCAGATGCTGCCATAAAGACTCATGAATTTTTAATGCATTCATCACTTTCATCATTATTATGACAAAGAACAACTAAATATGATAAATGTGATAAATGTTTATATCTTTTTGTTATGCTCCGGAGTCCTCTGGTTTCTTTGTGGGGCTTTTTCTGTGCGTCTTGTCCTCCTTACACCGCTAGATGGCGCCAGGTTTCCGGATGGAGTGCGGTGATGTCGTCATCCTGCCCAACTGTCATCCATCAAGCCTCATCAGCGGCTTACTTCGGCGCCTGAGTGTTTGCCAGTCACGGTACCGCTGAGCCCCCTAGAGCCTGTCTCTGTCTTCCTCGTGGTCCTG
>CAEFZX010023128.1:0-29567 GCA_903066825.1 Alfaro cultratus | reverse complement strand
CTGTTTTAGGCACCAGATTGTTTTGGCGTTGCAGCGCTTTGGACGCTCTGCTGTCTTGTTTTGCTGGTGTTTGTTTGAGCCGCTCTGAATGAAACCTGTTGCTGCTTGGACAAGCTGAGTTGGCGGGGCATGACTCCTCTGGACCCATTGAAAGGACGTTGAAATTGGACAACAACAATTTGTTCCACCGTTTGTAGTGTTTTCATTTACAGTTTGTGTTTATTATTGAAATTACTAATGTGTTTGGTTTCTTTTGTTTTAATTTACTAATTTGTTTTCTTTTGCCTTGCATGTTTTGTTTGTTCATTTATTTCTTGGAATAATTTGTCCTATATTTTCATCTGATTCCTTTTCCTTCCAGGGACCAAGTAGTGGGCCTGAAGCCATGTTTTAAAAAAAAATGTGTTTTAAGGAAATTGTTAAATAATTTATTGTCTATCAGTCTGCGTTCTGGTGCATCTTGTTTAAAAATATCCCCCCCTGCTGGTCACACAAAGCAAAAAGTTAATGAACTATTTTGTTTAAAAGAGTAATTGAGATTAGCTTTAATTCTTTTTAGTTTGGTTTTATCTGTATAGATGGCCATTTTCTATTACCTGGAGGGGTTTACTGTATTAATGGATTTTCAGTAAAGCAGAGGGAAACAGCTCTGTAGCCCAGTCCTTAGTGACCTTACCTTGTCCTTGGAACCTGACAACTGTTAAACTTAGCATTTTTCCGAGCATATTTTTGTATTACACACATTTTAACTCCTACATCTGTAAAATTTGCTGATTTCTTATTATCTTTGTGACTAGTAATATAAGAATACAGCACTATTTTTAGCTCACATTATGTTAAGGTCACATCTCATTAACAAAAATCACAGGTCCTTGAGAAGCTACTTTATTCTCTCTCTCATAAATCACTGCTTTGCCCAGATATGTCTCTGGCAAGCTGAAGCTTACTTGTGATTGGTTGATACTAGCTTGTCTCTCGAACTGTTTGTCGTAGTCCCCTCTTGACTCGGTGAAGCTGTCTTGTCTGAAGGAGCCAAAACTGTCATCTGGCTGCTCAAAGCTGGACTCGCTGTAGAGTCGCTCTCGCATTTCACTGGATCGTTTCCTGGAAGAAGTCCTACTTGGGTATCTCTGGCCAGTCTTGTACCAGCCTGTCTCTTTAAAGACAAACCAAATGTTTCCAGACCAAAGGATTGCATTAAGAAAACCGAAAACCTGAAAAAAAAGGAACCGCTGTAAGTGAATTATCACATGCAGACCGTTTCATTTTTGATTAAATACCTACAGTGGAAGTGTTCAGACGAGACCAGAGAGGTTCCTGCGTGGTTGCACATCTATTTTCATTCTCTCTACAGGAAGCAATGAGAAGGAGTACCTCTGTTGGGTTTGTGGCTGCCTTGATATCAGTGAGGCTTTTAGCCCAACAGCAGCTGCTGAGCAGCCACATTAGAGAAAAGGTAACAGTGACAAGAAAATCCTGTTGCATTGTTCAGGACAGAAACACACAAGTAGAAGAAAGTCACAAAAGTAACTTATTAGTGTCATTTTAACACAATGCTCCTGATTTAACTAATTGTTGAAATCAAATGTCACTGACCACCAGAGGGCCTCTGTTGTTCTTCAGATACTTGTTCTGGTAGAAAACGTAGACAATTGTTGCAAAGAAGGAGTACAGAAATGCCAACACACCCACAGTTACGAAAAACTGAGCTGCAGCAGAGAAGTCGCCATTGAGGAAAACAACTTCTTCTCTGCTTGCGTCGCATAAGGGAGCTTTGAAGTGGATCTGCTGCAATCTGCAAGACATAACGAGACGGTTGAGAGCAACAAGTAAAGGTTGTCATTAACTCTGTAGGGAGGATGTGTCTATCAACATTTCATTGGTTTTTGGAAGCATACTCATTAAGATGAAAAAATCTCTAGGATATTTAAGAGAAATGTAATAATTTATAATTGAATAATTTTTATTCATATTTTTACTAATACAATATTATTAAAAATAATATTTGTATTCATATCCACAAATGGATTCATCTTAAAAATACACCCATTTGTCAACCACAAATTCTGAAAAAAAATCTGACAAATTTATCTGCACATCTTTGACTAATATGACTATTTAATGTCCTACCAACACAAAGATCTAAGACAGATAATGAATACCAGAATATTCATTAGATACCAGAATAATGAATCAGCAAGTTACAGGTATTTAGATGAACCCATTTTGTTTGAATGCAACTCACTCACATTCCAACCTCTCATAAAAGGGTACATAAAAGGTAAGGAGAATGGAGACTGTGCATGTGCAACAATGACTGTTTTGAAATGTGACATTTGAGATAAAATATTATTAAAAAATGCACCCCTACCCAAAAAACACCACCAAAATCCTTATCACTTTGTTTATATAAAACAAACTTCTTTAATCTGTCCCCTGCTGCCATCAGTTATTTATTTATGTAGTTTGTTGTCAAAGCATTACTTCTGTTTCCATCTTCCATTGCCTAAAATTCTTGCATTAAAATGGCAACGTGCTTAAAAATATGCATGAGGGACCAGCTGAGGGGACCGTTTTTACTGCAAGCACAGTTATATAAGAAACACTGAAAACCTAGAGATGTTAAAGTGGGTCGGCATCCCCACTCAGCCTGGTTTAAAACTGGGTGAGCTTCAACAGAGAGCAGCTCTGCTAAACTGGACACCTAAATTTAAGTCTTTTCACGAAACTTTATAGTTAGACACTGTTGATCCAAATTCTTAGGAGTATATAAATATTTGAAGATTTTGGTTGATTTTATCTAAGACAATTTGTTATACAATTAATAATTTGAAAACTCTGTTTTCAAGATAAATCTCTATTTTAAGAGTCACAAAAAAAAATCCTGATTTACCTGAAAGGATAGCCAAAATCAATATTGATGCTGAGGTTGTTCTGGCTCCGGGCAGAGCAGTCCACTTTAACCTGAAGATAGCCATGGTATCCTCCACAGGTGGCAAATGCACAAATGGCAAAAATCTACCAAAAGAAAATGTTTAAAAAAGTTTTGAAAGTGTAACCATCTGTTGGTGATTTCCTTGAATGAATTCTTCTGAAGCACCAATTGATTGTGTGAGCTTGCTGCATAATGAATGCACATCAATAAATCAAGTGAGCGATTATTACAGTTCAAAATGAGTTTGAAAACAAAGCCTGAATAATTTAAAGGAAGGAAGATAATTAACAGAGCTGCGCACTGTGCCCTAGAGGGAGCCCACAGCGGTAGAGTCAGAATCTGTTTGTTCATGTAGCACCAAATCTGGACTCTATCATTGATTCGTCTTCACATTTACAACATTTCTAACATAAAGATGAAACCAAAGACAGCTTTACTGAGTCAGCAACTTTTTTTTTTTTTTACTTTTAAACAAGAAAATCATCTTTGCCAAACTATCAGATAAAAAAAAGAATATCATCACGTGAAAGTCTTGTTATTAATATGTATTAATTTGCAACATAAGGCACAAAAAATTAGATTTACAGTCAATAATCAGAACACACTTGAAAAGGAATAAAGAATGGGAACTTACCGGAGCAAATATAACCATACACATTTAAAGACCAAAGAGCCTTACTCCATGCAGCGCCGGCAGCTGTAGTCATCAGGCTGAGATGTAACTGATGCAGACAGGAAAACCAAAGCCACTCTTCCAGCAGAGAGGGGTGGGCTGACAGGGGTTGTCTCCCCCGAGGAGGAGCTGGAGATGAGGTCAAACTGTGCATTCAATCATCAATGCTCTTAACTGCAACTTCAGACAAATATTTGCAAAATATAATAGGGTTTTTTTGGGGGTGAGGAGAGGGATCTGGACTACAAAAGAATCAAAAATCTTCTTTTTTGAAGCTCTGTAGCAAAATCTAGAAAAAAAGTGAGGCTATATTTACAACATGAAACAAATCGAGGATCTGGGACAGATTTTGATCATATAAATAATTTTGGTGGTCACAGAGTTGATGTGTGTAAATAGAGATCAGTGAAGATGAGATCTGTATTTGAGAATCATAATCAAAACAGTTATCTCTCTTCTGTAATTAATTAATGATAACTTTTCATGCAAAACAAATGGTTTTGTTGTCAGATTTAGCATTAAGTTGACTCAAGTTTTAATTGGGAGCCCTTTATGAGTTGCTTAATGCAATTTTATATTTTAAACACAGTTTATCACTGCCTATCAAATATGAACCTACAACCATTTTTTAATAATTCCATAAATGTTTTCTCTGTTTTCCTAGAAAATGTCTTGGTGTACTTGTATAATGATTAGTTCATGTTAACAGCATTGTCTGTCAAAAAGTATCTTGCTGACCTCTTTTGGTGAAAAATCTGTATTACACATTCATGTTTAAGCTTTTGCCTGAATTTCAACCAAAGCTTAAGCCAGGATACCTGAACATGATGTTTGGTAATTTACAAGTCTATTTGCTCCTTCCTTTTCCACTTTTCCTTTTCTATTGAAGGGCATTCGCTTTGCTCCCAGGCATGTGTTTTAATATCATTACCTAAAGTCAGGACAAATCTATGGGAGAAACCATTTCAAACCTCCATCTTTTATAAAAAAAAACAACAAATTGATCTAAGAGTAATAAAAAAAAAGTCTCAATTAATGCATTTAAGTACATTTTAAAAGATTTAACGGCACAGGACTTTTTTTTTTCAGGTGAACCATATACCGTTCAACTTCAGTTCAGTTTAAGACCAAAAAAAATATGTAATTTTTTCCAAAGAAAAATGAAATGTGATTGTGACTCATAGATGTGTTTTGGGTGGTCGTGTTGTTGGCAGCAAATATTTCCTGCAGCAGTCAATCTTGCGATGAATCTTGAGTTTTGTTGCTCTATGGAATCTCACAAATATCATGGCATGATAACAGCTCAGTTTCCAATCAACAGAGGCAATATTTCACAGTAATATGTGTACTGCATGACACCATTAAGTGTTGGCAGTCCACCTCATCTAATCTTCTTTAAATCTCTGTTTGGCCGGCCATATGTTTGGACAGAGACACTTCCCCATTAGGATGGATGGAGGAGATGATTTGAACTTCCTCTGCCCCTCTCTGCTCTTTGGTTTTGCTCTGCATCCATTAAATATCTTTTTGAATTCCTCTGGGATTTGGGGTCATAGTTCATACATTATTTGAGCTCTTGAGATGCTAATCAGCATCTCTCAGTTGTAAAAACAATACCCTGTTGCATAGATATGCAACAGGGTATTGATATGCAACAATACCCTGTTGCATAGATATGCAACAGGGTATTGTTGCATACCCTGTTGCATACCCAACAGCAAATCTTTGTGCAAATATTTTTATTTTGCACAAAAGTAAAAATCTTTCTGGCTGCACAGCAACAAAACCAGAAGGTTGTAACCAGAGAGTCCATGAGTCGTATAGGCCTACGTGTTTCATTTCTTAATTCTGAAGATTAAACCAACTACAGTTCACTTTTAGAGTTAAATATGTTATCTTTTTTAATAAAACGTTGTGCATTGATTGAAGTCTTGGCCAGGTCAACCCCTGCAAATGAGATTGTAAATCAAAGTAGGGTTTTCCTACTAAAATAAAATGAATAAATACATTTCATTTTGATACATTTTCCCCTGTATCCACTTGCCCATGCAGGGCCATCACCTCTCTCCAGGGGTAAATGGGTAAGAGGTGAGGTTGCCAGTCCACCACAGGGTAACACAGAGATACACAGGACAAATAACCATGGGCATTCACACCTAAGGATAATTTAAAGAGACTAATCAACAGTTATGTTTTTGGACAGGATGAGGAAGCTGGAGAACCCAGAAAGAAACCACATACAAACAGGACAACATGCAAACTTCATGCAGAAAGATCAAACACAAGGCCTTCTTGATTTTGAAGCTTTATAATGGTCTGCTAAACTTCATTCATTGTTTTACATTTATGGCCAAAATTCATACTGCTGGCAGATTTGGAATTCTTTTAATTTCTCCAACATTTTCTGACTAGTAAAAAGACAGATGTCTCAAGTGGAACAACCTTGAGTCTGACAGAGAATCTGTGGAGTTAGCTAAAGATTAGAGTGATAGTAAACAGACTTTCTATCCTCAAAGCCTTGCAGCTCATCACTAAAGATGAGCGATGAAAGATGATTATTTATCATGCCATTCAAAAAAGAGTCGATACAGTAACAAGTGTTTCAAAATTCATGTCCTCTTTGCATTGCTTTATTATCTTTTGATAAATGTTGGTCTCATATTCTAACATTGATTTAAATAGAATAATTTGAAATCAATATATCAAAAGGGATGGAGTCTGAATAATTTTAAGATTAAATGTGACTATCATAAGATCTAAAATATCTGGCGCTTCATCTTAATGAAGTTTCAGCATCTACAAAGTGCTTTTGATATTCAATACTTCAATCTATATTTCTCTGTGATTGGTTTATGGTGATGCAGGGTGAGGAGGTAAGGACAGAAGCAGTTTAATCACAGGTGCCAGTGTGAAGGTAAAGTAATTACAAGTATTACCACAGGATTTGATTAAAAATGAAAAAAAAAAAAAAAAAACGCATTTAAAGACATATCCAGCTCATATCATGATGTGGTAAGAATTCATTTTATCCTTTTACATTTTATTAACTTGGATAAAACAGGAAGGTTCTGAGACAAACACTTGAAGGGATGAAGTTATGTAACCATCAGGATCAGCAGGTTATTTATACATGAAATTTAGGTTTATTGTTTTCAATCACTGTGATGGTAATTACATGTGACTGGATGCCTGCTGTTATTTAAAGCAAATGGATCTGTGGAGGTGTCTGTGGCAGGAACGCTGAAAAACAAGGAATGTTACTGCTAATCAGTCTAGAAAAGGTTACAAAAGAACACACCAGGGCGAAGAGCTCACAACTTTAAGACACATCACAATAACTGAACCTGATTAAACAGTGCTAAAGATACATGCTGCTCCTCTCCAAAGGTCATCACCAAACCTTATAAATTCCAAACTGTTGCAACAATCTGAGCTCCAACTTGAAGTGTTGTAAACCAAGGTTAGTTCTGTTTAACTCTGGCAGATCATATCAGTTTAACTTGCATATATTTTCTATTTACCTTCTATACAGGCTGGCCCTACATCAAATAGAGCTTATTCTGATTAATCCAGCTCTTACTTTTTGCTGATTATGATAGCTTGATGACAACATACCTCTAGCTTTTCCTGCTTTCAGCACTAAAGCCTGTAAAAAACATCAAGGAATTATAACAAAGTATGCTTTTATTTTATCTCTTAATCTATGTTAGTACACAGTTATCTAAACATAATTTAAATTTAAACATTTTTATCAATCACTTTCCCTGATGCCTAGTAGAGTTGGGTTGTAACATCAATAAATAAAATCAAGTACAACCATATCACATTTTCTCACCATATTCCTATGCTCACACACTCAGTAACCCATAAGGAACCGCTCCCCAACTAGAGCCGAAACAAACCAGATGAACTCTTTATATTCTGTTGTGTTAATTGATTATTTTATTTTTGCATCATATGGTAGACTTTGGTGTATGGTTTTTATGCAAAGTGCAATATTCTGATTTCCACCCCTCAACCTCAGACCTGCGTTCTGACTATTCTCTCTTCAGAGTATTTTCTTTTGTACCTAACTAGGTTCAGAATCAAAAGTCAGAAAACACCAAAACATTCAACAACCTGGACCAGATGTCAACGCTTGCCTGCAGATGTCTTATTTTTTATGTGAAAAAAGGATTGCTTAATAAAAAAATGTAATACATAATCCTTCAGCGTGATACTGAAATTACGAGACTGAGCAGAAGAAGTGCTTTGCCAAAGGAAACAACGACTGAGACAGAAGACTGATCTGGGCTTCAAACCAGCAAACCACCATTGTCTTTCTTTTGACACATTTATTCTGAATCAAAAAGTGGCTAAAAGGAGTGTAGGTAAATAACATACAAAACAAATATAAACCCATGTGCACAATAACCTGGAAGAAGTAAAATAGATGAGGTTTTCTGTGGAATGAGACAGAACGACCTGAGACCTATCACCATGTCATATTGAATGTGTTTAAAAATCTTGATGGAATTGACAGACTCCCAGTGAGGGAAACTGAAGACACATGACATGAGAACTCTTTTAATACCCGTTTTCTTAATGCTTGAGGCTAACGGGGACATTCAACTGATGTGGCAATCTTGATGAGATGAAAGATGAACCTCCCAACCCCCAGGTGTGGCCAAAAATATGATCTTCTTTACAGGACAAGGATCTTCCTGATGTGAATTTTTATTTCATTGATCTAGTTTACTTCAGTGTGCAAAAAAGTTCAGACCTATTGTGCTTTACTGTATGTGTTCTTCCCCACTATATTTTTCTTGTTGTTCTACTGTTTGTCCCAAATCCAAGAAAACCAAGCCAAATTGTACAAAAAAGTATGTACAAAAGTTAAGCACAGTAGTAGAATCTATTCTAGCAGCAATAAGTGCATCTTCTCTCACATAATTCCATTATAGCTCATTCCTTTTTGTCAATCAGTTGTAGATTTGCTGTACTTATCTTACCATTATTGTTCTGTTGCAAAATAGTTTATTCAGATGGGTGAAATGCTTTCCCCAGACACAACAGCAGACACTGATAGAACGAGGGTTCGAACCAGCAACCCACCAGTTACAAGACAAACTCCTACCACCATCGCCACTAGTGAATAACAATTTTAATTTTTAGTTGAAAGGACCCAGTGAAAGTCAAGATCAAGATCCAGTTGAGCATCTGCAGCAGTGCTTTATTCCACACTGTTTACTCAGAGGAGGAGCAATAAAAAAGAACTTAAAGGAAATATTAAAACAATTTCAGTTTTATTTCAGATTTTGTATAATTTGGCCCCTTATAAATTAACTATCCACAGTGGGAAAACAGGAGATTTCTCCTCACCTAGACTTTTCAGTTCCACGTTCATAATATTAATTAAAAATAATGCAATGCTTTCAACTTCTGACTCCTCCACCAACTTGGAGTTACTTCACTGAATAAGGAACCAGAATGTTTTATCAGACAGGCACCAGAAACTCTTTCAGTAAAATTAACAGAGACAATAATTTGCACTAAATGTATGATTTTGGCCCTCCTTTTCTTTGTACACACACAAAGAATCACGTTAACACAGTACTTTCCTAATTGCTCTGTAGCAGTAGTTTAGTGCGGGGTTTTCACCAACAGGGGGCAGTACTGAGCTGTTCTGAAAAAGAAAAAAATAATCAATCTGCAGCTATGTTCTCTTCCTACTTTCTCACTGCATTTGATGTTTCTCCTCGCTGCAGAGTACGGTTGACAAATGAGTGTCCTACATGCAGGATGAGTTAAATACCCAGCTGTCGAGTTCCATCTATGGATAAATCATATTCTGCAGTTTCTCAGAATACTGTGCTTCTTCTACAGCTGAGGGGATGATTTTTTTTTTTCTTTTTTTGTCATGTGAAAGTGGTGAGGCTCCAGCATCTCGCCGCATTCATTATTAATGAATCTTTTTCTGGCATCATCTCGCCTCTCTACCCTGAAAACTGTTGGTAGGGAAGAGATGAGCATAAATCTGGTGAGAGTCATTGGTACCACATATCAGTCTTACTGTCCGATGTAGATTCTGTTTCCTGCTTTATGGGACCTGAACTCATTCCTAATATGTAACCAGGACTAAAGATGAATAGGTTTAGCTATGAATATGTTTACAATTAGTCAATGTTTGTAGCCTGGAGTCAGCCATGAATGTCCTATATAGGCTTTAGAAATAGTTGTGTTTTTTTTTTTGTTATGAATAGAGAAAAACCTGCTGAGTCTTTTGGGATTTTACCTCAAATTCAATGTGAGATTAATGTCAAAAAGGAAACATGATGAAATAAAATATATATATATATATAAATGGTTGGGTGTGGGTGTATAAGACTGGGTTATATAAAAGGATTTGTAGATTGTAAATTCTTTAAAATAGATTTTTCCTGAAGCCATGCACAACATGAACCTATTTCCATTTATGAACCTTTTTTTAAATTCCCTAAGGCTCCATACATTTTGAAGCTTTTACAAATAAACAATGGCTCCATGTTACATATCACAAAGTATCAGATCCCTCTGGATGCAAGCAAATTCCTGGTGAAAAGTGTTAAACGTCATCCTTGGCTGGGTGGGAAGTCCTTTTCTAAGACAGCTACATAATAGCTGCAATGCTGACACTGACCCTATTCCATCAATCTCACATTAAAAACGCTCCCGGCATTTAAATATTTCAAAGAGCTCCCCAGTAAACTTCAGAGAGGCTCTGACACTCTCCCTCTCTGTCTGTGTTGTTCTTCTGACAAGCACTTTAATGCAGTTAAACCTGCAGCTTACTGCTGATGACTGAAGACCAAGTACTTGTCTATAACGAGGAATATAGATCCAAACGGCCTGAACTCAAGTGCAAAAGATAAATCTGTGACTGGGAAAAAAACTTTGCACCCTTTCTGTCACACCCTCCCACTTATGCTTCAGCAGTCTGAGAAAATATCCAGCATGGAACCGTAAATAGAAAGAATAGCCAGGAGGCTTCATAAATGAGGGAAAGTGATGGAGGGAAGTCATGAATATCTTATTATGCAGAGTCTGTGATGTTGCAGCTGTTTGGTGCGTTTCTATGGCGTTTAAAACAGCTTTGTAGTAGCACGCATGTTAAATCAATAAATGTGTCTCATTGACCCTGTAGGTTGTGCCAGATTTTCTTTTATTTATTTTCTTGGTTCTTTTTATCTGCATTTTGCCACTAGCTAAGGTGTAATGAAAAGAGCATTATCAGGTCAAAAAGACTTTCAGATCGGCTTAAGATAGGCTATTTCTGACTGAGTATAAGAGTGATTAAAAATGAATTCCTAGCATGAAGGTCAAAGGAAGTTCAAAGCATTTAACTCATCTCTGAAGTCATTTTTCTTCTCGTGCAGTTTTTTAAATTTCTTTTCCTCTGAAGTCCATGTGACAGTTATGTCTAAATTTGTGCATACATCTAAAGAAGTTATTAAGCTCCTTTCAGCTCCGCATGTGATGTCTAATCACCAGAAAAATCCCTCTGAAGCAGACATATTGGAGACTTACGTTTTTCCCTCCAATAAATGTTGCACACATTGGCTAGTCACTTTATAAGGTACACAGAGCCTGAACTATATTTCGCAATAATTCTTTATAGCATAGATTCAACATTTTCAAATGCCAAAAACATTCCTTTATTGTCCATATTGATATGACAGCATCACTTCAAATTTGTCCGGTGTATATGCATGAAAATAATCTCCTGCTCTGCCTTATCTTGATTATTGTCCTTTGGATTTAGAGCTTGTGACTTTGACATTGAGTACACATAACCCGCTGCCATGTTCACAAAACCAATTTGAGATGTTTTGAGCTTTGTGACAGTGCAAATTTTCCTTCTGCAAGATGCAAACAGAAGACAGGTAAGCTGTAGTCACAAAAGTAGAATGTCAAAATGAATCGTAACCAGGTAGATTGTGGAGTTTAAACAGTGCACAAAGAAACATCCAATGTTGATTGTAGTAGTATATTACAATACTACTACAATCAGATTAACCTATTAATGTAAAGCAGCAGGGGTACCTACGTACATTAGTAATGTCAATCAAATTCTGACATTACCATCTAAATATTGCTGTTGAAATTGAGACTCACCAAGCCATTTTTTGTTATGCCTGTTATTGCTTCAGTTTCCTGTTCTTCACAGACTTGAGTGGCACCCAGTGGGGTTTTCTGCTGCTGACTTAGAAAACCAGACAACAGAGACAGAGGGGATCCAATAAATGAAAGGCAGAACAGAAAGTAGTCACACAGAGACCAGAAAATTAACAACAAAGCATACACAAAACATAACACAGCACGAGAAAGACTCGAAACACAAAACCAACTGGAGACAGGAAATCCCGGAAACAGTAGAAAAAGAAAACAGGAAATAATTGTTTGTTCCATCAACCACAATGGGGAAGGATCATGGATAGGTCAATGTTATAACATCTCTCTGGCCAGTTTTCTAGTGATATGTCCAGAAAGAAATTTAAATTGTGGAGAAAAAAGCAAATGAGGTGGATTAGCAGTGATTGCTAACAACTTGGTGGTGTCATCTAGGACATGTTACTGTGGGACATTGTCTCTGCTGTCCAGAAATTGAGCTGTTACCATATTGTGACGGTCTTGGGACAATCATATTGTAACAATCTTCAGTCAGAGACCTCTTGAGATTTGTTGCATGACTGACTGCTATCGGACATCCTTCTTGCCCAGAGCATAACCATCCGCAATGACTCTTTAGAGATAAATGGATGATATGAGTTGTGACGTTTAATTCCCTTTGGAGTAAGTAATTTATAATAGAATTAAATTGAGTTGAATTGACCTGAATTGTAAAGAGAACATGGATCAAAAAGGACCTATCAAAATATAATGCAAGAATACAAATAAGAAAGCCTTTGAACAGACATAGATGAATATTGTGAACTCAACTGCATGCTTAGCTTAGGATGACTTCAATATTAACAAGACAACTTATATTTACTTTTCTTCAACATACTGACCAACAACTCGAGATTTTTAAAGGGAAACATTTGATGTAGGAACATTTTTAAGAAAAAAAAAAAAAGCTGTTTTGTTGCCCTATAAGTGCTCCTTCTATTTGCTCCTTTATCAGTGTGTTTTTCCATTAGGTGAATGAAGCATGGTTCATTATGTACCAGAGGTCTAGCAGCAAACAGATATTAGTCTGTGTCAGTCTCATTCTCTGCAAAGTGAAATGTTATGGACATTCAACACTTTCCAACAAGTACTCACTCCTCAGCGCCATCACATATAGACAATTAGTATGAGAATACAGCAAAACAAATTATCTATCAACCCATTTTCTACATCCACACGATCCTTGTGTCATCACAGGGGAGGCTGTTTCCCTGCTGTCAATGGGTCAGAGGTTCAAATGTCAGATAAGATAAAAGATAACCGAACATGCTAGAGAACAAATTAGAGTGACCAGTTCTCCTCAGCTATGGGAAGCTGGAGTACCATGAAAAAAACAACCTATACACAGGGAGAACATGCAAACAACTGCCCTACCATGCAGTCATGAATGTACTTAAAACAGAAAACAATGCATCAAATAATTTTGTCCTAACTTCAGGGATTCATATAACTATGAAACAGATTCTTATGCATTACAAGCTCTGTATTTTCCCAAGCAAAGCAAACTCATGCAGACTTACAGGGTGTTGGTCTGCAATGTGTACCATGAAGAGCACCAACATGTAATGTGTACACAATCTACTTTGAGCAGAGATGCAGGAGCAGAGAAGATCAGTCAATTATTAATGTTTAAAAGGTTAAAGGAGCTCTGATGCAGGGATTAGTGCTTGTCCTCTCCAATGGAGCTAAATGGCATGAGTCTGAAAAAAACTAAAACATGCCATCAACAAACCACCTCATCAAACAGTGACAGACATCGCTCTTTTAAATTGTCCCAAAGAAAACATCTACAGAGATACAAGACAAAGTTTAAAGCTTTTCTTACTATCTTTTTTTTTCACCTTTGTGTACCTTGCTTTATTTTGTAATTTTCAGTTTGTTTGATCTTGGTTTATGTTTATGAATCAATTTTTGGAGACTAAAAAAACCAAAAAAAAAAAAAAACAAACAAAAAAACAAAAAAAAAACCCCCCGCAAAAAAAAAAAAAAAAAAAAAAAAACATCCTCAAGAACATCTGGAAAAAGAACATCTGGAGTGGCAGCCAAGTCAGTCCAGCTGTCAGAATCAATTTAATCTGAGAGGTAAAGCATAAAGGCCTCTTCATCCGCTCTGCATATGTAGTTCATTGTACAATGTCTGACTTGGGCTGTTGGGACAAGATAATGGTGGACTGTGAAAGCAAGCAGCACAAGGTCAGAAATATGATGAAGTTTAACTAAAGAAAAATCAAGTTAAAAGTGTTTTTTTTTTGTTTTTTTTTGTGCCAAAAACGCTGGTGGAATATTAATACTATAGGGTTACCTTTAACATACTTAAGTCAAAACATCAACAATACTGTTGAGATTATGGTGTTATTTGAATAATATAAGGGATATTTGAACTGATTTTGATGTTTACTTTTATCTGAACAAACAACAACCCACCCAACTGTTAAAGCACCAGGTTCTTGGTTTGAGAGAAACAGAGAGTATAACGAACAATTTCCAAACATAATGTGACATGTATCTACTGAAACATAAATTTGTAAGAAGTATAAAGAGGAAAAAAAAACTGTAACACAAATGCATAAGCATGCAGACTTGTAAACTATAGCTTTGCTAAGACACCCCTTTTCTAATCAATGTGAACATAAACTCTTCTTTAGCTGAAGTCTGTCAGCATCCCACATCTTGACTTGATCATATCTACCTAATCTATGTTGCAAAAGCCCCCCAAATCACTTTGATTTTCAGGGCATCTGTTGTCCACAGATAGCTGTTTTCTTTGAAAGAAATTATTTATTTCTCTTAACTTGACTAATTAGTTCATATATAATTACACTCTCTATCTCACATGTACAGTTAGTGCTATTTGGAAAGTCCTGCAGATTTTTCTTTACATCAAATATCCCTTTAAATTGCTGCATTCATTTTTTTCCCTCTATCCTGACTAATCTATCAGAACCTGCTGCTGTAAAGAAACCCCATAGCATGATGCTGCCACTGCTATGTATGGCATTGGCCTAATGATGAGCCTTGCAAAGTTTCCTCCCAACATGATGCCTGCCATTCGAACAAAGGGTTCAATGTTTGTCTCATCAGACCAAAGAACTGTGTTTCTCATGTTCTGAGAATCCTTCCGGTGCCTTTTGGCAAACTCCAAATGGGCTGACATGTGCATTTAATTAAGGAGTGGCTTTCATCTGGCCACTCTACCACACAGGCCTGATTGGTGGCTTGCTGCAGAGACAGTTGTCCTTCTGGAAACGTCTCGGCTCTCCACAGAGAATGCCCAGGCTCTAACAGAGTCAGCAATAAATGAAATTTTATTGGTTTCATATTTTTAATAAATTTGCAAAGCACTCAAACAAAACAGAACATAAAAACTCCAGCATCAAGCAAGACGATGAGAGCTTCCTACTCCCAGAAAACCAATGAGACTTCACATTTACTACTGATTCTTAAAAAAAGACATTGTGCAAGACTCTCATAACACACTGTTCACACTGTTTTTCCCTTTTGAAGCAACAATGTCATGCTCTTTAACATTTGTACATGGGTTTTATTTTTAGAAACTATTTATTCCAATTGTCTATCATCTCTATAGGACTGGTGGCATTTTTAAATCATTTAAAGAAATCAATGCCTGTTGTCACCTTTAAAGTGAGACAGTGATCTTGATCAGTAGTTATTCTGTTTGTGACTTTTGTGAAGTTTTGAATTATTTTTTCTTACTGCTTTTAAGCTTGTTCTGTGTCCAAATAAACAAAGTTGCTTTGGGATCCCTTTATTTTGAATGGATACCTGCATTGGAAAATATTGTGTTTTCTTTGATCGCTGTTCTGTTGGTAAAATCCAAGAAAAAATATGCACAACTTAGATTTTTTCTTTTATATATCTTTTAATAAAGATAAATAAAAAAATGTGTGGCATGCTTATATGTATTCCTACGTTGATACTCAAATTAAAATCTGCAAAGAGTTACCTTTAGATGTCACCTGGTAGATAAACTCATCAATATGTAAGTTAAATGCAGCCTCCGGTAATGAGTTTGCAAGTTAGTTAGAGAATATGAGTGAGCAATAAACGTCTTGGAGACCAAGAAGCGCAGCAGACAGCTTGGGGATAAAGTTGTGGAAAGGTTTAAGGCAGGGCTATGTAATAATGCAACATCTTGAGTTTTGAACATCTCTGGGAGCACTGTTCAATAATTCATCTGAAAATGTAAAGAAAATGGCCAAACAGCAAACCTGCCAAGATATAGTAGTCCACCAAAAGTAATAGTCGTGCAGGAAGATCATGAATTAAAGAAGCATTTGTGTATCGAAATAGCTCAGTTAAAGTGTAGAGGGTGAACATAATGTTCACAGACACTCTCCATTCAGTCTGCTAATGTTTAAAGAATTATACCAAGAAAATAAATGACAAAATTCTTAATTTTAAGAGTTACAAGCTGGTAGAAACACATGCAAAAACTTGGATCCATAAGTGCAAAAAAAATGTAGTTCCAGTCCATAAACCCCAAATGTTTCAGTTGTGTGTAAAAATGTTGAAAAGTATGCATTGTTATTCACCTTTTTTATCATTATGTACTGCGATGTGTTTCTGGTTCTGATTTTATTTTAAAAATATATATATTTAAAAATTCTAGAGGTACAAATACTATTATGAATCCATGTGTATCATTTTGATTAAGAATTGAATATCCTGAAAACAACAGGAAATGTAGATGTCCCTCATAGGCTGGTTTTCAGATTAAGGATAATTAGTTTTGGGGAAAATGTAGCACCAACAGTTGACATTTTTGCCAACTAGCACTGACTCACACACACCCCATCCCTCAACAACAAACTGCATGGGAGGAACATTTAGGGATCACTTCTGGCTTGTTACTCTCTTTTCTCTTCCCTGCTGTGTTCTGTCCTTGCTTTCAAGAACGTTTCTCCATTCAAGCCAGTGAATTCAATCAGTGACAGTGTATGAGAAACCCTGTGGCAGCCATCTTAGGTGTACCACCGCAGAATGACATGATCTCCAGTACATGACCAGCGGTGCATTCTTCATGCAGCCTCTCTGCTCCTCTTCACCGATCAGCACCACGGACAGCTCCTCGGCAGTCCCGGTCTCTGGAGGGAGAGGCCATCTCCCGCTTTCACCAGAGAAAAGGCAGCTCTAGTTCCCTCATCTGTAGCTACATTAGTCTCCCCTCCTGCTCCTCCCCTCTGCTTCCTTCTCACCTCCCCCTCTCACATCCGCAGCACCGACCGACCAATAAAACAGGGCACACGCGTAAGCATCGAGTGCTCGGCGCAGGCGGAGAAAGCTGAGAGTGGAGCAGACTGAACCTCCTCCAGCACCACTCGTACTGCTGACATCTCTCAGCTAAGTACGATCAGGGCCTCATCCCTGTCTCTACTTCGGAAACATTCCACCTTAAATCTCGGCAAGGGATCATAAGGAAGCGACACAACTGTCATCTGGGAGATCAGTCTGCAAGGTTGTAGCAGGGACGCATCCCTTCTAGAGCAAGATGTTAGATCCGTCGTCCAGCGAGGAGGAGTCTGATGGGATAGTGGAAGAAGAAAGCAAAGAGGCGATGGCACCTCAGACCGGGTCCCGCATTTCTCCCAGCAGGACCAGCGAGAGCTCTGGTGGACTGGCACCCAGTAGCAGCCGCAGCAGCGCCCGTCCGACCAGCCCGAGCCCGTCCGCCGTCAGCGAGGAGAAAGAGGACCTGGAGAAGCTGCACAGAGAGGAGGAAGAGCGCAAAAAGAAGCTGCAGCTCTATGTTTTTGTCATGCGATGCATTGCATACCCCTTCAATGCAAAGCAGCCGACTGATATGGCAAGACGACAGCAGAAGGTAAGGCCCCTCCATCGCTACTGAAGGCGGCATTTGTAACTACTTGATGATGAATTGACTTCTTCCAGTCGGCAGATGTTGTCATTGATGACCTAGATAAGCTGGGAAACAGAGGGGGAGGTACGGCCACAAGGCCCATCAGATAGTGCGTGAAGGCATCACTGTCCCAGTGAAAGCACACTTTTTTTGTTTTTTGTTTCTTGACGCAAAAAAATGTTTGCAATTCTCGAAGCATGACAGGAACATGGAAGCAAAACCCCGGATAGTGAAGGGGCTGGTGGTGCTGCAGAGCTGCACACTCACTACACTTCATGTTCCTTCAGCCCTGCAAGCTCATTAACAGAAAGGGCGTTCAGGATTCGCTGGATGACGATTTACAGCAGGACGTTGTCATTTGTCCTACTTGGCCTGTATCTCCCCTTACATATGCGTTCATACTGAAGCTACACGTCCCGTCCACTTCGGAGCTATTTGCTTGTCCCTTTAATTTGGCCTCCCAAGGTGACTTTAAGGCACACACCTTCTTAGGATGCCCCCTTACTAGCTTTCTCCCTTTATGGATTAGCCTTACTTCTTAAAGGTATCCCGTCATGCCTCAAAATACTCCACACATTATATTTTAATACTGTTTTCCAAGCAAAACATAGTTAGATAAAAGAGATAAAGCCCTCATCCTGGTTTTACACTCCTGCTGAGTTCCTCCATTGATGCTGGAGCCAGTTTTGGGTCATGTTGTCCTTACTGTCAAAGTCACAGGCCTTACTGTAGGGGAGAAGCCTTCCATATATTGTCACTGTTCTTACTTTTACACCAGAATAGGTGTAAAATATTTGATATTTGCCCGTTTCTGCGCTGAATAGAAAAGCATACATGGTAGCTAATGTCATGGTTTATATCGCAAAAACGAATGTTATTTTCTACATGAATCCTGAAAAAGATTAGTTTTGGAGATCTAAGTCTATCCTCACATAGTTTATTATTATAAATCACTATACATGGAATTGAAGCTGCTTGTTTTTTGCTCAAACGGCAGACCATACTTCCCTTACTCTAGACACTGTTGAGCCATATGGTCTGGATTTTCTGCTGACTCACACGCAATTGCACGTGGGAAGCAGAAACCACCACGTTTCCATGCATTTGTTTGTTTGTGGTCCAGTTGAGCATGGAGGTTACTTAGTAATGCACTCTGATTTCTGGTGGCCAACAGACAGTCCTCTGCTGTGAATGAGCAAGAATCTGGATAACAATTCAAAGCTCCATGTCAGACCAGTAAATCAAAGAGCTTCACATGCTCCTTGGCTCTAAACAGGCACGCAAAATCAGCTCTTAGAGATAAACTGTGAGGAGTCTTATACATGATTAGATATAGAAAACCTTTTCAATGAAGGTGAAATGAGTTGAGTTATAAGATTAATAAGGACAATTTAATTCACAGAAAAAGTTTGTGCTAATTACATCACATAATCGGTCAGCATTTTCTGTTTAAAGCTAATGTGTAGATATCACTCTTATTTTTGTATTCATCTTATGATTATGCAGGGGCTGAATTAAAATGGAATGGTTTTCAGTAAAATTGCAATACTTTCATGGAACTAACAAAGAAATGTCTGTAAGACTAATAAGTGTTAGCTTTGATATAGAGAAGGTTGATTACATTCTAAAACAGCATAACACTGATTACTGCAGGCACAATAATATTGCCTTGAACAAGATTTATGGTTAGTTTGAAATCTAACTAATCATAAAACTTCAACAAAAATATAGACATCTACCTAATTTGGTTATCCAAATCATATCCAGAACTCTATTGTCAAATCAAATTTGTCCAACACAAACCAATTATACAGGCTGATTCAAATTTAAAACAATATGTATAAATTCAGTCCTTTAAATGAATCCCGTCAAAGACAGTTTTTAATGTAAATAAGTTGAAAGATATTCATCTAAGGTTCCTAGTCATAAAGGAGCTTTAAGATTTTAAGGGTTAAGGGTGGCACTCTTCCATCATGTCACAATTTGTGATTTTTGTGACAAGAATCATTTCCCTACTTGTCTTTTCTCTGAGTGACTGTGACGGATTATTATAGTGTTTTTTTTTTTCTTTCAGCTAGCTTACTGGCAGTGAACAGGAGCAGGTGTGTGTGTGCTTGCTGTGGGGACAGTTGTACGTTTTGCTGCATACTCCATAGAATCGGAGAAAACAATAGCTTTCTCTTCCATCTCAAGAAAAAAAATGTAAACGTCGAAACAACTGAAGAATATGGTAGCCTGCAATTTATAGCTTGCCGACTGTATTTTTAAACCAATGTTACTTGTATAAGAGTGATAGTTATGATATTCCACACTTCCACACCCTTAGTGTCTGTTTTTCTGTGACAGTAATAGGTCCAAGCAGTCAAATGTGTCTTGAAAGTGAAGAGAAAGGGTAGGAGCTTTCTTTTAGCCAGCTGACTGGCAGTTTGCAGCAAGATGCAAAGGGCAGCTGAAGCATAGAGTGTCTGATTCTGAGTCTTTTTAATACCTTGATGATATTTGTGTGTAATTTGTTGTGATGAGAACAATAATAATGCAGTTCAGCTTTTTAAAAAACAAACATTCTCCCTGTAGAATCATCATTACTGCTCTTCAGATGTCTGTATACAACAAATCATCATATAAAATTCTCCCTGTATTGGATCCCCACTTTAATATGTGGCCTTTTTACCATTTTGGCTATTATAGATTAGTCACAGAAATATGATGAAACAATTTATGTAATGAAAAGACTTAAAGGGCCTCAGTGAAACATGTGGAGCAGCTCCACAATAATCCTTTATTAGAAGCGCTGGCACACAAACCGCACCATCGATGGGCTATCACACAGAAACAGGCCAGGCTGCAAACCATGCTAGCTCTGCTGATGCTGCCCCTTAAAATGTATTGCCATAACCTTGTGGAAGGATAAGCCATGGAGGGGGGGGAGGCAAAGAGCTGTTGCCTCCTTTTTGAAGGGCAAAGGGAAATGTTTTTGTTATTTAACGTGACGGAAGCAGTTCGCCAAATGATGGATAAGTGCTCATGCATAATTAACTGGTGGCACGCTTGTTTGAACACAAGGCTAACCATCTTTGGGCATACTTACACTAATTCTCTCGTCACAGTGAAAAAGAGTAAATTATTGAGATTCTTTGCACGTGTATAGATTTGTGTTAGTGCAATCATTGTGATTGTGCAGGAGGCTACAGTTTATTCAGTCACAATAATCTCCCTAAGTAGCTGAAGCAGAGGTAGAAAAAATTATAAAAACTCACAGGAGATGAATTTTGACAAATCTGAATTATTTCTGAAGATGTATGCTGAGGTTTTTTTTTTAATTGTGTCCATTTTTCTATGGACACAAATTTGTTTTTTGAAGTGTTTGCACAGTCTCATTTGTCTTGAATATGTATTGTTTATTTTGTTTTTTTGTTTTTCCATTGTAAAAAGCTATTTTATAAGCTCGAGTGCTTTAGTGAAGATACACAACCTTAAGTACTGAAGCAGTTAGGAATTTTCTCTTGAGTAATGTGTTTATAAATTAAATGTAGAGCTATCATAACCTTATTTAACTTTTGCAAGTGAGCACTGTAAAAGAGAAACTTCTATTAATTAATTAAATCTGATCCATAACACCAATTCGTTTTATAAATTACAATGTAGCAAATTTTCAGAATATAATTTGACCTACTTATCTGCCAGCAGGTTGAATCAATGCCTTTATGTAATTAGTACTGTTGGCAGAGAAATTAGTGAGTTCCGTCTTTAAAGTGGCCTTTGTTTATTAATACGTTAAAGCCCGATAACAGCTTTGCAATGCACTCTGCTGTGACTCTGCTGTATTTGGAACAGACCTGCCCATATGGAAATTTTTCTCACCTCCAAATTGCCATTTGGTCTGTAAAAGTGGAAATCTGGAGTAAGAACAAAAAGTGCTATGAGTTGCTGCTTACAGATAAATTGTAAATTACAATGTGGACAAAAGCAGAGGAAGCTGTTCTTGTTTCTTTAGCTGTTTAGAGAGAGATAGAGAAGGAAGGATGCTCTCATGGATAACTCAGTTACATTATCTGTAGTACCTTGTGAAGCATTGTACATTAGCTCACTTTCTGATATTTGTCATTTTACAAGCACACAATTTTGAAAATTGATGTCCACAGATGTTCTCCATTTAATTTGATTGAGCTTGAGTTTTTTTAATTTTTTTAACGAAAACCAATGTAAACATAATGCTAAATTCAGCCCCATATGTTGACCTTTTACAGCCTTTATGCATATTACCCCTCTCTTTTCCACATATGGATTTATAAATTGGTTTTGAAAGAAATCAAAAGTAAATGGATCAAATGACGTATAAGAGACAGAAACAGGCCGTTCTCCATTTGTTGCAGCCAAGGAACAATGTGACACTGAAATTATTTACATTATTATATAGGATGTCTTAATGGTGTTGTACCTCAAAAAATTAATCAACTAAGCATGCTGTGCCAGCAATTGTTAAAGTCAGGTTTTCAGTTAACAATAAACACGTCAGTCAATGTCTGACAACAGGTGCAGAAAAATGTTCCCTACTGTTTCACAGGCGATTGTGTTAAATCTTTTTGTTGCGGTTGTTTTCATGGCATGGCATAAATACTGAAAAGTGAAGGTGTTCCACAATGCTACAGATATGAAAGTGGATTCAAAAAGGGTGACAGCTGAAAAACAGCAGGTGAAGTACCCCCTCACCAGCAATCTGTGCACATATCACGGCTTCACAAATTACACATCCTTCACTCTCTCAGATGCAGCTAAAAAGGGAAAGCTGCAAGATTTAATTTTTAATGATTTTCCTTTAAAGAAAAATGGATATGGGGTCCATTTGATTTATGTTAGACTAATTTAAAATATTCTGTTGTAGCTTGATTTTCTCTGGCCAATGTAGTGATCACAGAAATAGCTACTGACAAGCAAAAATTACTTCAAGCCTTTGTGTTAACATGCAGGAATGCATTGGTTGCACCGTGCAAGGATTTTGTCTACTGATGAAAGCAACAATAATGAGTTATTTGTATTGTATGTGTTAATTAGAATGTGTTAATATAGTCTAAAGCACATGTCCTCGCAGAACACTTTTATAATTAACTTCACTTCACATTGGTAGTCTAATTTTAGTAGCAAGTGCAAAAACACCTTCATGTTATGTTGCATCAGGATTTTGAAAAACCTGAATTCAGTTCCCTGCAACAAATAAAAAATAAAAATACTTTCTTCAGAGCCATCTATGCTGGTGAGGTGTTTAGAAATTACTTAAAATCCTGCACAGATATTCAGAAAAACTAATTTACTCAAGTATGAGTAATAAAATGAAAGACCAAAATACAATTGCACACCAGTGTGTTTCTGCAGATCACCACTCCTTGAAAGGGAAGCAGATTTATCTTTTTGAGAACAGTTGTTGTTTTCTTCACACTGCCTTCAGTGGCTGAGACAGATAGATCAACTGTGTCTTATGATTTTATGTTATACTACCTCATAGGAAACAGTATGATATCTGGTGCCCATGCCACACATTACAGCAGTACTAAAGAGAAGCAAAATGAGGGCTGGTTCCTTGAAAGTAGATGTTAAATTTTTAAAACAGCACGAACCCTTCTAAAATTGCATCCATCGATTTTACACTGACTACTCTGCACACACATCCGCTTCACAAGTGTGCAGTGGATGATAGTTATGACCATGTACTATGAACAATTTCTATCCCAAACCATAAAAACTTGAACACTTGCTAGGAATATATACTTCCATAATGACAGACATTCAGTCTTAGGAATGAATAACAAATATTAGAAAGCTTCATTGTCTCAGAGACGTCAGCCTACATATGAGATTTTGGATTTATTCAACATGCTTAGGCTGCACTGTGGTGCAGTTGGTAGTACCATCGTTACCTTGGAGCAAGAAGGTCCTAGGTTCAAATCCTGGCAGGTACCTGTGTTGATCATACTTTTTACAACACAATTTTTGACCATTCAGTCTTGCATAACCTTTCTAGACTAGACCATCTGGTCCTGGATTTCTTTTTACACTTCCTTCTCCTCACCTCAGCCTACATTTTTCAAAAGAATTTGGGTCTAGAAATTTGGTTAAAAAGACACAGTTTTGCTTTTGGTGAACCAATTTTGCATTATTCAACCACATGCTTTTGATCATTGTGTCCAATGACCAAATGACAACCGATTTTTAGTTTTCTGGCACAAAAGATTCATGATGTCATTGACTCTAACAAGCTCCTAAGAGTCTTTGGAGGAGGAACTGGCCCACAGTATTGCAGACCCTCCACCTTACTTAGTTGTTGGCATAATTTATCGTTTCACAACTCCATTGTTGGTTTCTGAGAAGCTTAATCTTGTTCTCATTTGGCAGAAGCACACATATCCAGCTACATTAAATGTTACTGAATAGCTGGAATGCAAAGATTTGAATTTAATCAAATTCAAGTTTACCTGTAGAGGGTGTAACCTTCCTCTCGCCCGTTGACCACTGGATATAGCCACCAGCCTCCCTGGAGACCCTTCAAATAAGAGTGTTAGATAATGGATAGCTAAATTAAAGTCCAAAGAGAGAGTTTGAGGCATCTAAAGGTTGTTATGCGGACATGGTAACCACAAGATGTCTCTCTTTGCTTTGGTTCACTGACGGTGAGCTGTGGAGATTTTATTACCTCTTCTAGTGTCCTGCTCGCATTGTAGGTTGGAAAGATAAAGGAGCAGCTCAAATAATTGGGCCTCTTTTTAATGTTTTTTATCTCTTAATATAGCCTAGGGCAGTGGTCCTCAACCTTGGTGCTCAGGGCCAATCGTCCTGCGTCCACTCCAGCACAACTGACTCAAACTATTGCATGACTTCTGTAATAGTCATATAATAATAAACTTTATTTGTAATGTCCTTTTTATATCAAATTGAAATCTCACATGGCATACTTTCTTAGCATGTGTTCAGTTGCTGCAGAAGCTTGTTCACCCATTCATTTAATTCTGCTGTGCAGCAGCAGGTGAACTCCTAAAACATGCAGAGCAGTGAGCAATGAGGACCACAGGTGGGGACCTCTGCTCTTGGAGAATAAAGAGCCATTGATTACTAATTAAAAGTCTGTAAAAACTCCTATCTCAAAAATGCTGAACAGGGCGATCAGATTGGGATGGGCAACAAGTGTACAAGCAATGTGCCATACCTGTTACTATTTTCTGTAGTCCAAAGCATTTGATAAGGCCAAGAGAAAGTATCCATCTATTTAACGTACAGCTTCGCTTAGCAAGCAAAGGCCTCAAAGACCGAGGAATTTCCTGATCGCCTTTTTTGTCCAACTTTAATTACATTGAGTACTTGAGGGCTTCTATCCAAAGTGAGATTTACAGTGAGAAAGGAAAATACTCCTCTTTAAACAACACAGAGGATACTTGATTGCTGATTCAACAGATGCTCATAGTGAGTAGATGAAAAATGGACAGCTCTGCTGGCGAATGGCACCTATTGAAAAGATGGGGCCTTATATTAGTCAAGTAAAAAAAATGAAAGAGGAAAAGATTAATAATTTAGCATTTATTAAATGCAGGAAAAGTTAATTCTGCAATACATAGGTTCTGCCTGTTAGTTGGTGATTTTCTGACAAAAACATTTAGCTTCACATCAAAGTTTACGTAACAGGAAATTTTATAGTTATGTGAATCCTATGTAGAATGATTTAGTATTCATTGGGCAAACTCCTTGCATCTCTATTATTAGTCTTTTTATTTCAAAATCAACTCTCTTGATCACTCCTCACATCTGTCTAGTTAAAGGACAATTTTTCCAATAAAAGTATCCTAAAGTAAAGTTGTCTTTGACTAAACTGTTTGAATTTGGATGTATGAAGAAGATATTTTCTTCATGTCATGAAACATTACACTGTTGGAGATACAAAGTTTATCTGAGAGTGAGATGTTTATGTTTTAGACACTACTTTTTATAAGAATAGGGTCAAGACAATGGTGGATTAGTTGTGGATACGTGAAACTAATAATTAGAACTACCATACCCTTATCCTTGTATGGTCACATTATGTGATTGGTGGCTATCTCCAGTGTTACCTGGGAAAAAGGCATGGTAAGCAATTGTCAGTCATAGGAAAAAACTGAGACATACAGGACAAACAAAAATGCGCGCACACACATATTCATACTTAAGAGCAAATTAGCGAGACCAGTAAAGTTAACCTTCATGTTTTTGGACTATGGGAGGAAGCCAGAGTACCTGGAGAGAAACCACATACCCACATGCAGAACGTTCAAAACTCATTACAAAAAGGCAAACCCATATTTCAAATAAAAGCTAATTAGAATTAAATTAGCGTCATGTAAAATTTTTCTCTAGTGGCTACATTATGTGATCTTTTCATGTGGGCAGTGTGGTATTTTGGTATGTAATACACAGGTTTCTCATTTTCATTATTCCTGATTAATACTGCACTTACAGATGTACTTTGTGTGCATTGTTACACAAAATCCTACTTTGCAAGAACTAACTCACAAAATGTGATACAGGTTAGCACTGAATTAATTAGTGTTCACAGTTCACTTTATTCACAGCTCCAAAAGGATCCAGTTTGTACTCATTTAATTTGCATTTAAATTATGCTTTCTGTCAAATTTGTAATAGTTGCTTGACTTCATATATGTTACTCATGTATATTTCTGGGCACATGTACTCTATTTTCTCAATAATTCATTGTTAATCATTCACTTTTTTTTTTAGAAAGGACAAATCATCTGATATTGTGTGTATGTGTTTGTGTGTGTGTAAAAGTGACTTATTAAGACTACATTTTAAGTATTATGAAGGTGATGCCCTTTCCTAAAAAAATCCAGCTTCTTTCAGCACATCAGCTGACTACATTTGCACAAATTTAAACTAATACATAAAGTGTCCCAATACTTTAGCTGTATTTAAATGTACAATGGTCCAAGACATAAATTAGAAATGAAGCACTCAAGATTTTTCTTCATACTACCCCCTCCTTTTCTCGGTATGCTGAGATCTGGTTGGACCACAGTCGATTAGGATGCTTGCCGAACCTGCCATGCATGCACAGCTTGGTACAACCATTGAAATTGATTTTTCAATGTCCACCATCAAACTTAACGTTAGACTGAAAATTATGCAATGCCACAGAGTTAGTGGTCCACAGAGATACTTGTGAGCCAGAGTAAACCCTTGGCATGCATACAGAGAACAAACAGAACCTGTTTTTAAGAGGAAGTTTTTAACAATTTTCTACTCTGGGAAGAGTTTCAGTTTATGCAAAAGTGACTCATTTTACAACACGTGTTGGGTATCCAAAGGAAGGTCATTTAATTTCAAAACAGTGAGATAACTCTTGCCAGATAAAATAAAAATAAAAATAAAAAGTGGAAAGCACTTGTGCTCAACACGTTCAACAAATGGTTTCTTAATGGATACATTTGGGTACAACTCGTGAATCTGTCAGGAATTTATGTCTCTTTCAAGTTGAATTTCATCTTGCTGCCTTTTAGGGGAAATCAAAGGCTCAAGAATTATTTTTGCGATCATGGGCAGTGTTATGGAACACTGATTCAAAAGAAAAGCTGCTAAAGCATGGAAAGTAGAGGACAAAGAGGAAAGAGATTGTGAGGGAGATTTGTTGTGGCGATTTTCCACATTAAAGACAGGGGAGCCGGGACATGGCCATTACTGCAATCCTCTCTGCCTCTCACTCTGATGGCTCTCACTGAGGCATGAAGAACACAAAGAGCGGCTGCCGAGCTGGCACGAGGCTGAATGTCAGGTAGACGCTCAGCAAGAGTCATCTGTCCTGAGCTTCACATGTTCGTGTCACAACTCCTTTGAACAAAGTCACCAAGCAGCACTCTGCCTCTGACAGACTTTTAACATAACAGTGCTCCAGTTCAGAGGCACTTTGATTTTACTCAAACACACAGCTTTGATCTCTAGCGTTGGGTGAGGAAATACTATCGACCAAACATATGTCCAAGATCACATAGGAATAACGATGGGGAAAAAAGGAAGAGATTTAGATCAGATCAAGAAGATTTCTCTTACAGAATAAAGATGTAAATCTATTGCTTGAATTATTATTCAGATCTTGTTGTCATTTTACCCTAACATAGCTGGCAATTATGATATTGGTAAGATTTAATGTTTTTTGTGAACCATTACTTTTGAAATATCAGCATTACCTTTAATAGAGTTACATAAACCTCAAAATGAGACATGCACCAGAAAAAGGTTCATTGTCTTTTGTTTTCTTTATAGATTTTTACAATCTGTAAAGAGTAGAAATGTCATGCTAACTGTTTGATAGAGGAACTTCTGAATCACACAAAAACATAAAGTGAGGGACTTAATATTGTCCATATGTGGTCAGTGGGAAATAGCTCAAGCACTGATTATGATTTCGCAAACATTTAAGAGGCTACACTTTTACAGTCCATATTTATGGACTGCTTAAATGTCATGGTTTTGAAAACTACAGCCTTTTTTATCACAGGATAAAACTGTCTTATTGTTTTATTTCCAGTATGTAGTTCTTATTATCAATAAAAAAAAATCTAATGCTGTCATAGAGAAGTTTTTTTTTTTTCAACAGCTGTCTCACTTCTTAATATTCAGTCCTAAACCTTTTTTACACAATCCAGCAACTACTAGATAATCATGGCTGAAAACAGAGAGCACAAGAGGGGAAAGATGGAAAATCAACTGGATTTTAAAGAAAAGTGAAAAATGGGAGGATGGAGTAATGTGGTAGCGATGGAAACAGGAACTCAGAGTCAGCTTTATGCTTTATTGAAAAATATAGTCATATCACTGGTATTATTCTTTTTGTCTCATGCAAAATTAAGCAAACTCTTCAAGGGGCTGTTAGGAAGACTCTTCTAGAAGAAGTAATGTTATTAAATCAAAAAAGTTGACATAGCTCAGTAATTATATATATTCTATCGCCTCCTAAGTATCCGAACAAAGATACGTTTAATTTATTTTTCCCATTAAGAAAATGTTCATTCACCTGTGACTTGTTTTCATCAAATGTATATAAAAGCAATTTTCCTATGTTATGCATTCAGAAAAATGATCAAATTCTTTCTTCCGGCAGAACTGACTCAGTTGTAATGAAGGAGCCACAGGAAAAAAAAGAATAGTGTGCTTATTTCTTTGTTTTTGTTTTTATTCTTGATATTTGCACCAGGGACAGCTTCCTGCAGTTGCTCTGCTGATGTTTCATCCTCGGTGTACTCCTCAAATGTTCTGCTCTCTTTTGCTTTCTTATCAAAGGAGCAAAATGTTGAGACATTTTCTGATGTTTGCTTGGAGGCTTTGCTGCTTATGGGAATTTAGCTGGTAATGCTTGCACTTTCAAAAGTTGCTTACATACATCGGGAGTTGAACTTTTCAAATCTGCAGGCATTTCTGTGAAACCTCAAATCCACATGAATTAAAGAGCAAAAGAAAAAAAAAAACAGGTGAAAGACTGGAGCAAAGTGTGGGTGCTGCATAGCTCACTGGTGGATCAGGCACATCATATACAGAGGCTACAGTCCACAATGGAGTGTCACTGGTTCGATTCCCAGTCATTACTGCACATTTTTCCCTTCTCTCTGCCTGTGTTCTTATCCATCTTGAACAAAGGTCAACTGGTGCCATAAAAACCTTTTAAATAGCAACCTTTTTCAGATATACTTTTTCCTTCGACTTAATTTTTATGAAACTACTTCAATATAGACAGATAAGATAGATAGATAAGATTTATTTGTCATTGTCATCCACAGATTACAACGAGATTGAGATCGTGCTAAACTCGAGTTGAGGTGCATAATATACAATATACATATATACATAAAAAGATAAAGAAATAAATA
>CAEFZX010023127.1:0-15937 GCA_903066825.1 Alfaro cultratus | reverse complement strand
ATATATTAAATACATATATGTTCAAAAATAATAATAAACAACACCTTGAATTTTAAGGTTAAAGTCAGAATTCTGAAAAAAAAAGGTAAAAATTCTGAGAAAAAGGTGAGAAGTCTGAGAAAAATTCTGAATTCTTAAAAAGAATGCAAATTCTGAGAAAAAAAAATTCATTCTGAGAGAAAAGTGAGAATCCTAAGAACAAAGTGAGAATTTTGAGAAAAAAGTCAAATTTCAAGAAAAATTTTGAATTCTCAGGACAAAATGAGAATTCTTTTTTTTTTTTTTTTTGTTATTCAAAGTTCAGAGAAAAAACATCTTCACTTTGAGTTTAATGTCAGAACTCTTGGGGGGGAAAGGAGTTACTTTTTTTTGTTGAAAAAATTTAATTCTGAGATTAAAATCAGAATTCTGTATTTTTCTTCTCTTTTTTCTCTCAGTGCCCCAGTTCTGGTTGCAACCAGATATTTACCATGAACAGCCATTTTCTTCTTGCTGCCTTAGATCAGACTAAGTTTTTCCTGTCTTTGGTCAAGTTTGGTTACCAAAATAATTTCTATTTCTCAATAAATTATGGTGAGATATTTTTTTAGATTCTTCTGATTTCAGATGAATCAGAAGAAATTTAGCAAATTTAAACATTTGTTCACACTTTCTTATAATTTGGTAGAACAGTATGATTTGGGTCGAATGTTTTGGGTTTCCTCTCACAAGCTTCTCCTTTCACAATAGTTTGTGGACTTCTTTGCTATGCTTTCCTGACAGAACTGGGAGAACTGGTGTAACTGGGTCAGGTTTTTTGTTCCAGAGTGCATTTCCATTTTTGGCTTTTCATGTCGCCTCTGGAGTTGCTTGAGCCCACATCTTCACGAGGTTTTCTGAAGATGTGGCTTTCCTCTGTCTACATCCCCCAGAATGCTGTGCGGTTCTGGATCGGAGTTCAGTGAAATTATTGAATATTACATCTATTGATACTGATCACGTGTCAAGATATATTACTATTGATTTCAGAGACCACTGTGGGATTTTCAGTTGGTGTCCATCAGTGAAGCAGAGCAGTTTCTGTCGTCTGTTAAACCAAAACATTTCTGTTACTGTGGATTCGTGCAAAGTTTGCTGTTAAACCCCGTCCCTTCTGGCTTGGTTTCTACTTTTTAATTCCAAACCCATAACTCCTCTCCTTGTTTACATGAGAACCTCTGAAGTTGTAAACTGGGCTCGGAGTCGTTCGTTTCCCGATCAGCCCATAAAGTGTGTTTCAGCCTGATGACAGGGGCCACATTCCCCGGAGGGAAATCACATCCCGTCACCTCCGTATAAGGCAGGGAGTGTAAACCTTTAAATTATTTGTTGAGAGCGAGGAGCTGCAGGCTGGAGTCGGAGCATTGGATCGGAGGGTCTGATGTGTCTCAGTGTTCCTAAAATAGAAGCAGGAGAAGAAGAAGAGGAGCCGTTTCTTTGTTTTTTTCTGTCTAAACAGACGCAATGGCTTGTTCCATAACAGAGCCGAGCTGCATCGTTCTGTCTCACTGCCGCCGGCTGGTTCCAGTGGATCACAGCCATGTCAGAGGATTTTGGTCGTTATGTTTGTGATGAACTGGGCTTAAACTGGGTTCTGGAGCCCTTAAGCGGCTGCCATGGCAACCCAGGCCTAAAAGGAGGATCCCCTCATCTCCAGAAGGAAGCGGTAGTGATACAATTATCAGTAAATTGTCGGTTTAATGGTCTATTACATTAAAATTGGGTCCAATCGGTTAACTGATGGCGTCTGTTAGACATTATTTTAGTGTTGCAGTTGACCGCCATCCAGCAGACGGCGCTGCCGGTCATCATGAAGCGGAGCCGACCGTAAAGATGGCGGCGGTGCCAAAACGCTAAAGAGAAACGGTCTGGTGTGAGATTAAAAATACACTTGAAGCGGTTTTGTTTGGAAACACCCGAGAAGCTCCTTACTGTAAGTTTGAACTTAATAGCGTTTAATGTTTCCTCTCCGAGCCAGAGAAGGTGCCTGCTTATGTTTCCTCTTACAACTGTTACGTTCGTAGCTTAGAAATAACGTTTACAATTAAAAATATTGGCTAGAGTCTCTAAACTACTCTAGTTTACAATAAAACAAATGCACAGTTTTAACCGCTCAATATTAAAATCATACTACTATCAAGCTGAATTTTATAAATTCAGTTTGTTTTCTAAGCTGCCGTTCATAATGCATAAAGCGGAAGTTGTCCTGTCAAAATAAAAGTGTCAAACCAAACAACAGGAAGTTAACCAGAGATTATACAAATAAAAGGAAGTAAAGGCAAAAAGTTGATACAAACAAATAAGGAGCTTAATTTTTACAAATATTCCTGAATCCCGATGATCTCCACCTGAAATGCACTGCAAAACACAAAATCCTACCGAGCAAATATCTTAATACACTTGAACAAAGACAAAGCTAACTTATAAGTAACTTTTGTGCAATATACGAGGTTGTTTAAGTAAAAAACTTCTTAAACTTTATGAAAAAGCATTAGTTCTTTTGGAAGGTTATTTCACTCATAATATGGAAAATGTCTTTTTATAAGTCAAATAATCTGCCAGTAAAACTAGTTCTATTTTTAATATTAAGGAAGTATTTACTTCCCATTGAAAACTTACTTGTAAGCTAGTTTTGTCTTATTTCAAGTGTACTAAGATGTTTGCACTAAAACCAGAAATACTTGGTAAGATTTTGTGTTTTTTAGTGTAGACGGATCCATCAAAGCTTATGAGCAAACAGATGGGAACTCTGTGTCCCTCATTGTTTGATTAATGAGTATTACTGTAATATTGGGTAAAATAGCAGAAATGTGTTGGATTTTCCTATTTTAATAATGCATCATTTTGATCCCGATTCTTTGAAAGGAGGAAGTTTTTGAGGGGATTTTTGTGAGCGAGCTTGAAAGCAAAATAAGAAGTAAATGAGATGATTGTTTCCTAACAGCCTGAAGGTCTGAGCGTGCCTCCAGGTGTTTGACAGACTTGGTGACTGAGTTGTTCGGCTCCGCCGGGTCTCCTCCAGGCGTTCGGTGTTTAGACAGAACCGCAGATTGATCCTCCGGCAGAGCGCAGCATTCCCGCTCCCTCCTTTCTTTACCATCAATCGTCGGCTCTGGACCCGAAACGCTTTCTGTTTGACAAGGTTTCAGACGTGTGACGGCTCTGTTTGACGTGTCTTTACACCATCAGCCCCCGTGGTTCGCTGATGCAATGTGTTCGCTGCAGCATCGGGTGTTTTGTCTGTGGAACATCAAGCGGTTATTAGTGACTCTCCGCAGTTTTCCTCTCTGAACTTGTCATAAAATGGAGCTTTGCTAACTTTCTGCAGTTTACTTCAACAACTTCTTGTCTTTCTGCAGTTTTTTTGTGCAAACTGATTAAAAATATATTCTTCTGTTCACATTGATGTTTTTGTCATTGCAAGTAGGAAAAAAAGCTCCATGAAACCAAAATAAAATCTTTTTTACATTGATTTAGACTTTTATATCAGCTTTTATCAGTTGACTACCATCAGAAATTTATTGTCTGATGTATTGATAACTTTGTTTCTCATCGATGACGAATCTGCAGATAAATGCCAATCAGAAATCAATAAAAAATAACGCCTTTTTTGTAGGTCCATTTTAAACTGGACCTGATGGTTCTGAAACATCTGGAGATGATGGTGCAAAGAAGGATTCTTCATAAAATCAAGAAAATTATGGACAGAAAACCTTTTAATGAGTGTCTTCAGTCAGATGCTTCCTCAGAGCCACAGTGGTACTGACTGCTACAGCAGATCATTCCCACCCACAGCCATCAGCATCTACAATAACTCAGAAGGAAATTATATAATATACAACATTTAATTTCCCTCTGGGATTAATTAAAGTATTTTTGAATTTGGTCCAGATGCTTAAAAAAATGTGGAAAAATTGAACATAGAGATAATAATAATAATAATAATAATAATAATAATAATAATAATAAAAACTCAATCAGGTAAATGTTTTGTGCACTGATGTCCTGAATGTTGTAAAAACTAATGAAAAAATCTGGAATAAACAAAAAAGCAGTAAAATGTGACTAATTTAAAAATCTACTTTATTTATTTTTATTTTCGTTACTTTTTCAATTAAACTAACCCAACAGTAACTGCTGCTGGTTCCCCTCGCTCCTCTGCAGCGATTCTGCTGACTTTGCTATAGTTAAATCCCCAGAGCTGGAGGACCCCGGCTTCAACCTCACAAAGGTCATCACCTCTCTATTGTGTTACAGGTGTGCCTCAAATACCCTGATGAGTCAGGGGGTGTACTTACTTTTTCACTGCTTCCTTTAAAATTCAAGACAAAATTTTGACTTAAACTGTGTGTAACTTTTTTTTTCTGCAGCATTAGAGTCAGGCTAAGAAAGAAAATTAAATCACGTTATTAAAGCCATGTGACTAGATTAAAGTCTTACAACAGAAAGTCAGAATAATACGAGAAAAAAGTTTAAATAAATAATACAGGAATATAGTAGAAACATTATGAGAAAAAGTCATAAAAAATAGAATAATTATTGTATTAGAGGAATAGTCGTAACAGTTTGACAAAAAGACGTACAACTTTCTTCATTTTATGGTCGCTTGGTCATCACTGTATGAGAATATAGTCGTAATATTGCGAGAGAAAAGTTGTACGACAAAAAGTCTTAATATTATGAGAATAAAGTCGGAGCATTATGAGAAAAGTCGTAATATTGCGACAAAGTCACACAGGAATAATCATAACAGGAGAAAAAGTACAAAAATAAAGTCGTACAACAGGAAGTTGTGAGAATAGAGGATTAATACTAGAAAATATTCTTAATATCACTGATTACAGTAACTAAGCTTTGCTTTCGTTAAAACTGTAATCAGTTCATTTTACATCTTCTGTTGTTTTTGTCTTTATTCTGCCAATATGACGTTTTTATAATTTCTCAGTCTGTCCTTAATATTCTGTTGTAATTATCACCTGTTTATCCATTTTGTTTAAAAAATAAAACGCAGTTTTCACAGATTTTCTGTCTGTTGCATAAAAACAGGCCAGGCTGCAGTGTTTGGTTTCATCTCAGCTAATATTTACTGTACCTCATTTAAAACGCGCATAGCGTTCAGATAGATGCAGCGTTTTGGATCCGGTTCACTCCTGCTGGGATCTCTCCGCTGCAGGAAGTGATGCAAACCATGATGTAAACAGGCTTTTATTGTCGTCTGCTGGAGATAAGACGGAAAGAGGCCGAGCGTTAGCCGTAACCTGATGACTTCTTAATCACGCCGCTGCGGGCGTTCAGTTCCTCCTGAAACGGTTGTGTAACCACAGGGTGTTCTGGTCAGTCGCAAACTGGTGTGTTTAATGGTGAAAACATTTAAAACAATATCACATGCATGACTGATTCACTTGCCTGTCAGATGAGTCAGGTGTTGAAATGTTCACAGCTGCAAATCATTTCTGGTTTTATCTACTGTAGAAGAGGAACTAAGTTTTTCACATTGTTTCTGCTTCAGTTTTATTTTGTTTTTACTCAGATATGAGAAATTTAAACGCAAAAGTGAACCGATTTTTTTTTTTTATGCAGCCTGTTCTTTTGAAATGAAAGTTTTGCCTGGTTTTTGGGGCTTATGTCCCAAACCTTTATTTGATTTCTAATGAGCTAAAAGCTCGAACTATTTCGCTACGATCAAAATGATTTAGGTTTAATATTTTTATCTTCTAGTCTCAAATGTTTCCCAAGTTCAGCACTGCATTTTTAAAGCTGCATTTTATTTTACAGTTTGTTTAGCTTCATCTGAACAAAATGTGACAAAATGAAGATGAATGGAGTCTAGGTTTTTGCAACTGATGTAATATAAATAATAATATTAAGTATTATTACATCAGATTTATGTAATGCTTTTCAAATCTACCCGCCTTGTAAAAGACTCTTCACACTGAAATCAGTCATTTCCATGCAGGTAATTAGATGTTAGTTTATTTGTTTATTATTGGTATTATTATTGGTTTAATACATTTGAATTGATGTGCTTATATACTATTAAAAACTTATAAAAAGACTTATTTCCCCACTATTTATCCTACATATAAACCATTGTCTTTAATGTGATAACGTCTTAAAGTTTCTATTCGTTTTTATTTAATTTTGATGTCGAAACATGTTTGAAAAGACATAAAGTAACTTTAAAACTCATATTTATATTTAAATATCTTCTTTGAGAAGAAAGTGGAACTGAAGTTGTTGTGAAGTTAATGTCACAAATATATTCTGTTAATGACTGACTAAAAATAAGAAGCAATAAACTAACAACACAAAGTCTGGCATTGACAGGACAATAAGGGAAGTTAATATAATAATTAATAAAAGTGTAGCTTCAAAAGCCATTTGGAGTTTGACAAAATGAACAAACTTTTAAATCTCCGTTGATTAAACGTGGATCATTTCAAAAGCTCACCAAGTTCTAAACCAATGGAGTTGGTTTTTGGAGTTTATTTAAATAAACATGTGATTAAAGTTTATTTCAGCTCAACCCAGAGGCAAATTAAAGGTTTTTAAAGGGCATGAAATGTGTGTAAGGTCAGTTTCCACAAACATTGAGGCTCCAGTAAAGTTGTTCCTGCTGCTGGACTTGATTTTCCAGTTACATGTTTCACTAAATGTTGGCAACGTTATAATGATCCAGCTGCCTTGTCATTTTCTAAGATTACAAATTACTTCCTACTAAATATTTAGCTCCAAACTAAATGATTTGCTTCTTACCTGTGTAGTTTAGCTTGCTAACTAATTGTTTTAAGCCAAAGCTTAATATTTAATTTGAAGCTAACTATTTAGCATACTAACTTAATATGTAGTTTGAAGCTAAATATGTAGTCTACACTCCTCAACATGTAGCTTGCTAACTAAATGTTTAATTTGAACCAACTAATTAGCTGTCTATTAGTTTCTAACCAGATATTCAGTTTGAAACTAAAAGCTTTGGAGCTAAATATTAACCTTGTTAACTAAAACTTTAGCTGTGTATCTAGCTGTTTAACTTGCTAATTAAATATTTATTTTGAGGCTGACATTTGTGAATTAATGATTAATATGGAAAAAGTCTAATATTTAAGAATAAAGCTCTATTTTGTTCTGTTATGACAGGCTAAATAACTCAAATTATAGCTTCAGATACTAAATCTATCCATTCTGTCTCTAGCATAGGCTTGGTGAAGTTAGCTAAATGTTTAGTGTTGGTATAATCTGTTTCCTCATGTCCCTCTTTCTTCTTCTCCTTCTGTTTTTGTTAGATGAGAGGATTTGCTCTCCTCCGTTCATGGTCCTCAACTCGGACTGCACCCCGGACGTTCTGGAGCAGATCAAGCTGCAGGGTCTCACATTCCCCTTCAGTGAGTCTCCATCCTTTATCCACTATTTTTATGAACTCCGTTGGAGATCCATTTGAGTTCTGACCATCCAAATTTCCTCCACAGTTTGCAAAACTCGTGTGGCTCATGGCACCAATTCCCATGAGGTGAGAAGCTGTATTTCCTGTAGATACTGGGACACCTTGGGATTGACCATTAACTCTGTTCAAACACCAGAATGAGATGAAACCAGCAGCATTGCTGCTCCACTTTAGGGATGCAACTTATCAGTTAATTAATTAGACTAATGATTACTTGATAAGTGGCCATTTTCCTAAAAACCTGACATTTCTTCTGCATAAAAAGGGCTGACCATCGTTCCACATCATAAAGGGTTATACTTTTTATAATATACTTAATTAAAAAAATAAAGAAACATTTTGTGTATGAAATACTGACTACATAATCAGAATTTTTTTCTTTTTGTCACTTAATTAAATTTAAAGATATTTATAAAATATAACAAAACAGGAATCTCTTAGGTTACTAAATAGGAAAATAAAAAAATTAAAATCAAAGTACACAAAAATTGTATTCAAGTAAAAGTGAAAAGTATCCGTCCAAGAAATTACTCAAAAGTAAAAAGTATTTGGTAAAAAGTTTACTCAATTACTTAGTAACTGATCAAATTATCAATCATTTAATGTTTAAAAGTTACATAATCAAATGGACCAAAATGACAATAATTTATTAAACAACAAAATCAGGCAAAATATTTTTTTCCAAATCAGTTTCTTTCAATAAAAACTTATAAAACTTTAACAAAAACTGCAGGTGTTTCTCTGTCTGGTGAATTTTTTGGTTAAAACATGTTTTTTCATTTAGTGGGTAGAAAATCCAGACATTTTACTCAACAGTAGAGATACTAAATAATAAAATTAATCAAGTAAAAAGTATAGCATAGAAAAAATATTCCTAAAAGTAATTTTTTCCAAAATAGTTACTCAAGTAACAAATGTAATTAGTTACTACCCAACTCTGAAAACAATAAAATATGTTAAACCTTTAATTAACAGATTGTCTGTTTTTGCTCTTGAATTAAAGTGTAAACTTCCATGAAATGCTTTAACTCGCACCAGGCCTCAAAATCAATCGTCCTCAGTGGCGCCAAGTCATTTTTGATGAAAAGTTGACGTTTCTTCGTCACGTAGCGCTTTTAAAGTGAGACTTATTGAGCTTGTTGCTGTTTAAATTTCAAAATACAACCGCATAAAGTGCCGTTTGAATCCCAAACCGGACTCTGTTTCTGGCAAGGCCGCCATCTTTGTTTCTGTTCAGCTGCTTAAGGATGACCAGCGGCGCCCTCTGCTGGATGATGGCTAAACTACAACACTAAAAGAAGGTCTAACTGAGGCTGTTAGTTAATACATTTTAATCTATTAAACCACTGAAATGGCGAACAGCACTGATGTGGGTTCGGGTTCAGCATTTTTCCTCTCTCCCCAGATGGCCATTATCTTCAGCGAAGAGGACCTGAAGGACGTGAAGCCTCCATGTGTGATCCAGAGCTTCATTAACCACAACGCGGTGCTGTACAAGGTGTTTGTGGTGGGGGACTCCTACACCGTGGTGGAGAGGCCCTCCCTGAAGAACTTCCCTGCTGGGCCTGCAGGTGAGCAGCGGCTGAGGAGTCCAGAGGCGGCGCACATCCACACCGGTCCGTCGGTACAATCTGCTCTGCTTGTTCAGATCACCAATAAAAGAGCTCATAAAGCGGCTCTGAATGTCCCTGTGATTGCAGCTGTTGGCCTTTTAAGGGCTGCAGCAGATTTTAGCCCTGCTCAGAGTAAACACGGCTTCTCCTGAGCAGCAGGCCGGAGCCTCAGCAGCAGGCCGGAGCCTCAGCAGCAGGCCGGAGCCTCAGCAGCAGGCCGGAGCCTCAGCAGCAGGGCTGTCCCCTGGACGGACGGCTCCCGTATTTGCATGTTGCACGGTAGAGGCCCTCATGCAAAGCGTTTTCACCTGCAGTGTAGTAAGCTGCTTTGTTTGTCGTTGCACACAGACAGTTACGTTCAGCAGGGAAATTCAGTCTGAAGCAGGATCCTCAGTGGGATTGGACCAGTTAGATTCTGGGGGCCATCTGGGCCCTCAGGATGGTTTTAAATAGCAGTAATTTGGTTCAACAGAACAAATAGTTTCTGTAAATACTCTGAAAGTTGATAATAAAAAGTAAGGCTGAAACAATTAATCAGATTAATCGTTAATTGAAGTATACAGTTAACGATTAATCGATTACTAAATTAGTTGACGTTTATTTCATTTATCGATTAATCAGTTCAGCCCCACAACAAATGTTCAGTTTTGTTTTATTAAATACAGTGAACTCTGGCTACAACGCGGCTCACCTTTCACCTTTTTCACAGTGCATCGTATTCTGCTTCCTGATTGGCTAAACAGTCTCTGCGCTTCTTCTCTACCTGTGCGCCAATTTGGTCATTTTTGGTAAAAATTTGTAGTTTTAGCAACAACTACCGATAACTATGTTCTTCTTTTGAAAACACACACCTGCACCACAGACTTCAGGAGAAAAAGACCCTAGAGAGCGAAGTCCAGCCGCAGCGTCACAGTCAGAGGAACAGCCAAATACGAGAGTCACTATTTGTCCTACTGTACTTCCTATTGATGATTAAAATTATTATTTTACTGTAGTTATTGTAAGAAAGCGTTATTTGTTTTAAAAAAAGAAAGCTTGGGCCTGAAACAGGTTTTGTTCTTTGGTTTCAATGCAGAATATTTAATTATGCTGTATAATAATTGTAAAAAATAAAGGTAACTACTTCATGGATTTCGCCAGTCACGGGTTCGCTGTATTTCCTTATTTAGTTTATTATTTAGCGGGTAAATTTCTTTTTTGTTCAAATATGTAATTTAATTTGTTGTTTTGTGATCCATGACTTTTGTCTGCTTGACATTTTTGGTCTAAAAGATTTTGATCATTATGAATTTAGATTTTTTTCCTTCAGAAAATTAGAAATGATGCATAAAAACAGAAGGAAAGTGAAGGTTTAAAATGCAGTTTCATCCTTTCGTCACAGTTCCTCCTGTGTTAAGAAATTCCTATATTTCAACACCTGGAAGAACTTTTAAACTTAAAAAGTCCACTTTGCAGATTCTTCTTTGAAGCTCAGTTTGTGAATTTTATTAATGTTTTGTTTAGTATTTAAGAACCGCAGTGTAACATAAATGTCATGTTTGTGTTTCTTTCAAATTTTACTTCCTGAATCAACATTTGATGTGTCAAATCAAACACAAAGCAGCTAAATCTAACAAATGAGTATTTTAAAGTGACTCTCTTTGGGTTCCTGTGTAACTGCTGGCCTCTGCTGCCACCTGCAGGCCGGGATGTGAAACTTATCTTTTGTTTTCCTTTGTTTTTTCTCGCCTTTCAGAAAGAAAAGCCATTTTCTTCAACAGCCACAACGTCTCCAAACCCGAGTCGTCTTCAGACCTCACCTCGGTGGGTCTCTGTGTTTCTTTATTCAGGGTTCGTACGGGTGCTGGAAAATCCTTGAAAATCCTTGAATTTAAATTAGGTGTTTCCAAGGTTTGGAAAGTGCTTCATATTCAAACTACACAGTTTTGTAATAAAATGCAATCTAACGTTTTATTAAAAGCCTAAATTTGGAAAACGTTACTTAGAGTTGAAACCAAATATTTTCAAAAAGACACATTATTTAAATTTTTTTTGGTTACAGTCTGAAGTTAAATCCTTTTTTTTTTGTTTCAGGCCAGTTATAATTACCCAAATTATTTAAATTTGCTAAATGACAGAAAACTTAGCAAGAAATGTTTTTTGTAACTTTCTTTTTATATTGTGTTTAAGCATTTAATTTGAGCAGAAAGGTCATTTAACACGATTTATTTGGATTGTTTCAGTGTAATTAGTATTTATTATTTCTAATGGCTCAATGACTTATTAATCATTTTATATTTTAAACAAAGTTATTAAAATTGGGCTTTTTTTTCTAAAGTTGGTGAAAGAAAATTTTGCCATATTTTAGTTTTCAGTAATAAATTATATAATTTCTTCTTTTTTTGTTTATTTATATAATTTTTTTATCTCCAAATGCAGTGCTGGAAAAGTTCGAAACACTGCCTTGAAAAGTGCTTGAATTTTCCTGGAATCACCAAAATAATTTTTATTTGCTAAATGACATAAAACTTGGCAGGAAATTGACTTTATTTTATTTTTGAATATTTAATATTCCTAACATCTCAATGACTTATTGATTTCTGTGATAGAAATAAAGGTTGGCTTATGTTTTATTTGTTTAATAAACTCATTTAAATTTGGGTTTGTTTTTTTATTTAGTGTTTTGTTCTCGGACATTTCAAAACATTCAATTTAGCTTTTATTTTAGTTTACCATCACAAGAAATAATAACAGTAACAAACAATATCATATAATAATACATTGAAACTACCTTGGATTCTTGAATTTCACTATTGGAAGAGCGTAATATTTGTTGTTTTTCCTCCCGTCGGCCTCAGAGGGAGAACGTGGAGGGCGTGTCCCAGCCGCCCTGCGATGATGTCATCAGGGAGCTGTCCAGGTCGCTGCGGCAGGCGCTGGGCGTGTCCCTGTTCGGCATCGACGTCATCATCAACAACCAGACGGGTCAGCACGCGGTCATCGACATCAACGCGTTTCCCGGTACGAGCGGCTTCCGTCTGAATCGTCTCTGTTTAGTCGTTGGGTCAGGAACTGGAGCTCCGTTTAAAAATGATGACTTCCTGTTGCTGCTGTGACGCTGAGCTGCCTCAGCGCTATTTTACCCTGTAGCCAATAAATATGGGGTGTTTCTGTTGCACAAGCTCAGGTTTAACTGTAGAATTGTTTATTGTATCAATTATTTTGATGATTAATCGATTAATCAGATAAAAAAAATTTATTTAATTTTTTTTATCACTGAAGGACGACATCTACTCATTGACTTACACTCTAAAATACATTTTAGTGAAGCCAAATCTGCTTTTAATTGATGTATTAGAACCAGGGCTGGAACGATTAATTGGATTAATCGTGATTAATCAACTATTGGAATAACCAAAATCTGATTTAGGTGCAGCAAACTTGAATTTTCAGTTGAAGGTTCTGGATAATTTTACATATTATAAAAGCTTAGTTATCAAAAGACAATTAGTTTGTGCCATACTTGTATTTTCCATAGTAAGAAAATTATGTCAGTAATAGGGCTGAAACAATTAATCGTGATTAATTGATTATTGGAATTATCATCTAATTTAGTAATCGATAAATTGCTAACCGGATTATACAAAAAAAGGCCATTTTTAGAAAGAACAACACAGTGAGAGAAGTAATTAAGCCAAAACTGTACAAATATATACATTTTGCATTTAAGAAAAAGAGACTCTTCTTTGTTTATGAATACGTTTTACTCAAAACTTCTCGGGTGCGACAGCTTCACTCAGTTCAAAGTCTGTAGAAAATATCTTAAGCACATATTGTTATCCAGTTATTAATCAATTAACCCAAAAACAATCAACTGAGCTTTTCACAAGTTGTTGTAAAGTATAAATACTTTATATTTGTGGATGTATCTTTTGTTACAAATAATCAAACATTCACTACAGGAATGTTATATTATTGCATTTTAGGCAACAATGTTTATTTTCTCATTCAAAAAAGTTATTAAATTGTTTGTTTGCATCTTTTAATGTATTTCTAATATGGTATAAAATAGATTTAAATGAAAAATCTGCCAAATGTGCAAGTTGTCTTATCCGATTAATCATCAGAATTATCAGATAATCATCAGCATAATTGATTAATCGTCAGAAACAATTGATTAATTTATAACTAAAATTATCAACCCAATGAATATGATTACTATTTTCTTGTTTTTCGGTAAAATGAGCACCGTCTCGTCGTTTCCTGAGCGTTTCTCTGCTTCCAGGTTATGAAGGCGTTCCGGAGTTCTTCAACGACCTGCTGAGCCACATCAGCGGCGTCCTGCAGAGCCACAACCCGGACTTCGTTCCCGGCGGCGATCAGCCCAAAGGCCTGGCGGTGAGCGGCGGCGGTGGCGGTGGCGGCGCCGGCCCCCAGGCACCGTGCTGCTGCTGCAGCAGCGTGCGCGGGAAGGAGCTGCAGAGACTGGGCTGCAACTCGGCCGTGTCGCCCAACTTCCAGCAGCACTGCGTCTCCACGATAGCTACGAAGGCCTCCTCCCAGTGACTGAGCCCGGCCCGGCCCGCTTGATTTCTAAGCAAATCACAGTGGTGACAGTAATAATAATAATAATGAAGATGAATAATAATCAGAGTAATTATGATGTTAATAATGTATCTAATCAAAAATAGGCCTTTTCCTCTGTGGTTACTGAAACTGTTGGTGATTGGGTGTAAGCTTCTTTCCTCTCTGCCTTTTTGTACATTTGGTTCTGTCCGATGAGACTGTATCAGTACTGTAATGTGAACCTTTGGGAACCGAACGGCTGAGTTCAGTTTCGCTGTAAAGAAAGAATCCAGGCGAGGTAGCTAACGGCCCGAACCCGCCAAACGCTTAGACTGAAGCACATCCGCAGTGCGGCGGGTCGCGGTCCTGCGGGCCGCTCTCGGGTCAGAAGAAGGGAGTTCTCGAAGTGCCATGAAGTTAGTTTGCGAGAGAAGAGTTGAACATCCGTGATCACGTGACCAAGTTTGGTGGCGTTTCTGCAGCTGTTTGGCTCCAGATATTGATTCTCTGCGACCACATTCCCTTTTCTTCATGTCTGCAGAGAAATTCCAGGATTGATTTCCGATATTCCAGTGGATCCTCTCCTTAAACGAGCGTCACTTTAAAACAATAAACTAAAAGAGCCGAGATTTTCAAAGTATGAGACGCCTGAGCTCCTCAGAAAAAATATCCACAAACATTTAGCCAACTTCACCAAGCCTATGCTAGAGACAAGTGGGTAAAGTTAAAGTTGGGTTTTCATGGTTTGGATGTTAAGATGCTCCACTGTGGGGCAATAATTGGGTTATTTAGCCATGAGAGCAAAAAATTTAAATCATGTTTTCTCCGTATTACTCATTTATTTATAAATGTCAGTTTCAAACTAAATATTAAATTAGCTGCTATTTAGCTTCAATTAAATGTTTACTTAGCTTAATATTTACCGTAAAGCAAATATTTAGTTTGCAAATTTGATATTTAGCTTCAATCTAGATATTTAGCTAGGAAGCTGAATATTTAACTTCGAACTAAATATTTAGCTTCAATCTAAATGTTTAGTTAGCAATCTGAATATTTAGTGTGAAGCTGCATATTAAGTTTGAAACTAAATGTTTAGTTAGCAAGCTAAACATTTAGCTTAAAACAAATATTTAGGTATTTGCCTTCAAACTAAATATTTATATGAAAAGCTAAATGTTTAGCTTTTATTTACCAAGCTAAATATTGAGTTTGAAACTAAATGTTTAGTTAGCAAGCTAAAGCTTTAGCTTAAAACAAATATTTAGGTATTTGTCTTCAAACTAAATATTTATATGAAAAGCTAAATGTTTAGCTTTTATTTACCTAGCTAAATATTGAGTTTGAAACAAAATGTTTTGTTAGCGAATCTAAATATTTAGTTAGCAAGCTAAATATTTAACTTCAAACTAAATTAGATATTTAGCTTCAGTCTAAATATTCTGAATGAAGCTAAATATTTAGCACAGCCAAAAGTATTCTGGTATTTAAGCAGGTAAACCACATCCAGTAACTGTAACAGATTTTCAGAAACATCGATGAAATGGAGGACAGCTTTCTGTTTGCTCTCACACTTTGAAAACTTCTGGTCTGGATGATTTAAGGAAGAATCCGTTTTCCTGTCGCTCATCCTCTCCTGCAGAACTCCTGTCCGTCGCTTCGCTGAGCTCGGTTCTGATCCGGTTCCTCTTCCAGCTGCTGTATTCGTGTGAAGGGAGGAGGTCCAGCTCTTGTTCCCAGTGTTCACTGTGATTTTTTTTTTTTTTTTTTTAACTCCGGTTTGTTTATACTTTTGTCTTGACATCTAATGAGAGTAACTTTATTTTATTGAGATTTTATGGGAAAATGTTTTATATAAATAAACTGAGAGCAGTGACGTTTTTGAGCATATTTTACAGTAAAATGGCTCGCATGTTGATCAAATCAAACCAGAACCGCGGTTCAGTCTGTAAATGATTGCACTCCTCTGAGCCTGAATCCTGGAGATCATTCCTCCCATTTTCTTTTCCACTTGATTGTCTCTGCAGCTTCCTCATCAGCATCTCTCTGGGCCAGAACCTTTAAATCCATACTGGTGATCCGAACTACAGCAGGGTCAGGAGAATCTAACGCTTCCCTGTTCTTCCTGTTCTTCACGGTGAAAATAATCTGCAGCCCAGACTGTTTCCTGCTCCCAGCTTCACCTCAATGTTTACTTCTTGGGTGTCTTGTATAATGTTTATATGCGCCGAGGCTTAATTCCATATAGTATGTTTTGTAAGAGTTCTGTAATTAAGATCCACAATTTTGACCTTTTTTTAATTAAAGGGCCAGTTCAACAGGC
>CAEFZX010023126.1:0-19304 GCA_903066825.1 Alfaro cultratus | reverse complement strand
GATGACATGTCTGTTCTTGGTGTTGGATTTTATCAAATAAATTTCCCCCAAAAATGCGACTTATACTCCGGTGCGACTTATATATGGATTTTTCTTCTTTATAATGCATTTTATGACTGGTGCGACTTATACTCTGGAGCGACTTATAGTCCGGAAAATACGGTAGTTGTCGTGACGTACAGTAATAATCTCATTTATTATTATGTCTCATCCTTTGGAAAGATCCCGAGGTTCTTCAGCTTTTGCTGCTGAAGATCCAGAGGTCAGGTCAGCTCTGTGACGGGTTCACAGCTTCACGGGTTCAACTAGAAACACTCATGATGGGACCAGTTGCTCAGGGTTACTGGTGCAGATTGACAATCTCAACAGTTCTAATACACTGTGTGATCTGCAGGATACACAGGATGACAACAACAATGATGATGATGGGAATGAAGAGCCCCAGGTGAAGATGGATGATGAAGAGGTTCAGAAGAACAAACGTTTGGAGAAGAAACGCCGACTGAAGGAACGGTTCAACTCCGAGTATGATGATGGAGATGCCACATACTTCGATGACCTGAAGGAGGAGCTGCAGAAGCAGGCGGAGGTACAGGAACCACCCTGACTGACTGGTTGCTGCTTCCAGCAATCAGCTTGACTGACTGGTTGCTGCTTCCAGCCTGACTGATTGGTTCCTGTCTATCTTCCTGTTTACTCTCAGCTGAACAGAGCGGCGTTTGGGGACATGGATGATGAGAGCAGGGTTCAGTATGAAGGCTTCCGACCTGGAATGTACATCCGGGTGGAAATCGGCTCTTTGCCCTGTGAGTTTGTGACAAATTTTGATGCCCATTATCCCATAATCCTTGGTGGGCTGGGCTCCAGCGAAGGCAATTTAGGATATCTCCAGGTATGTACACACACTGTCAGCTGACAACATGCACACACACTCAGCTGACAAAAGACAGCTTTCTGCAGCATGGACAATAAAGCATTCCTAATTTAGTTTTGTGTGTGTGTGTGTGTGTGTGTGTGGGCGCGCTCCAGATGCGACTAAAGAAACACAGATGGTATGAGCGGATCCTGAAGACGAAGGATCCTCTGATCTTCTCCTTGGGCTGGCGCCGCTTCCAGACCATCCCTCTGTTTCACATGGAAGATCACAACGGGCGCCACCGCCTGCTCAAGTACACGCCGCAGCACATGCACTGTGGAGCCTCCATCTGGGGTGAGGCACTGCTGCTCTGTGCAAAAGAAAGTTCCACTCACCACTGAATCTGTTTCAAACTGATGACAACTGGCTTTATTCAGATATAATGCTCAATGTGTGATTCAGTGGATAGGAAGAAACTAAAATGATCTGTTTTTAACAGTTTTTATATGTTAATAACGGCACATTCAATTGCAAATAGTCACTCAGTTTAAATAATATTCAACATTCTGAACAGAGAACCCACATCATGCCATCACACTTCAAGCGGATTTATAGATGGAGCAATTTCTCCAGTAAGAAAAATTGCTGACTGTGAAGGATTTCCCCCAGTGGCTTACAAACCTAGCAAGCACCAGGCTTTACTTGCCCCCCTGCCAGGCTACGCATTTCTTGTTTTTATTTTAAATATATATATTTATATATCAGTGACCCCAGACTGTATGCGTCTTTGCTGTGCTCCACTGCTCTGCGAACTTCATCAGTAGAGCAGAGCTGTTCCTGAAAGACTGCTTTGTAGTTGGTGTATTGAACAGAATGCAAAGTCTGGGGCTGGGGGGCACGAATCACTCCATCAGCACCTCGTGTGCTGTGGCAGCTGCACCCCTGAAGTTCACCTCAGTGCGGTTTGCGTGTGCCATCTTCCACTCAAGCTGGATGATTTGGAAGGTATTGTTGCAGAGAAGCTTCACCTGTATCAGCATTTAATACCATACTAACCCCTCATGTTTCTTCAGATAATACTTCACCAAGGTAATTATCAAATTTAAAAGCCACAGCATTTCCTCTGCTTGTGCAAGCTCAATGTGAACCACAAATAGCCGTGCTGTTAGAGGTGCGTGTTTAATATGCAGTGACAATGATATATCTGTGTGAACAAAGAACTATGTGTGGCATGTGCTTTTACATCTCAACACGCTCGCCCATTGCTTAACTCTGTCTGTTGATAGTTTATTTATAATTTCCCAGGTGAGCCAGTGTGTTAGTGGGATGGTGGATGTCTTGCCCACCTCTTAGTGTTACAGCATTCCGTTTTATTTGCAGCACCACAATGCCCCCAAACTGTTCCATATCAATACCCTCTCTGCTCCACTCATCAGCCAGATTTCAATGTGCGGTCGCAGAAGAACGGAAATCAGAAAAAGCCGTCCCTTTAAGAGCAGGCAACCGAAATCGATGTCCTCTTTGGCGCAAAATAGAAAACGCTGGTCTAAATGTGACCAGCATTTGTGTTTGACAATCCACTGGCTGATTATTTAATTGGGATTTAGCTGAAGTACAAAAATGTGTTTTAATTGTCTTTTTGTTTGTCATTTAAGACTATAGTTTTGTTTAACTATTGTAGACAATATCTTTCAGTAACATAATTACTCAATAATATTTTTACATTTCCTGTCAACTTAACATTTTTAATACAAAAACATGGCGGTCGCCATGGTGCCCTGACCAACAGACTTGACAAGTAACCCTGCTGTGGCTCCAATTACTACATATTCAATTCAATTTTATTTCTGTATTCACATTATATGTCGTCAAGGAACTTACAAAAAGGTCATTTCTATTCAATCATACATACATTCCAACTGATCCTTGTTATCAAACAGTTCAATATGCTCAATTAATTACTCAAAGTAGATTACAAAGTTTCCAAGGAAACCCAGCAGATAAAACCCAGGATATTTAAGACCTTACATGACAGCCTTATATTTCAAGTGAATCTGTACTCTGGTAGAAGGTTTTTGAATGTTTAAATATCCAAACATTGTAATTTTAAAAGTCCTTTTCTCTGGGTTTGTCTCTTCACAGGTCCCATCACACCCCAGGGTTCTGGTTTCCTGGCTGTGCAGTCAGTGACTGGAACTAAGGTAAGACTGACTCCATGTTGATAAACTACAATTTACTTTAGATTCTCAATATATCTGAAAATCTTTATTTTCCAGGTTTAGGAAAAAAAAATCTTGTTTCCTTTAAAACCTGTTTTTTAGCTGTGCAGTTTTTATACTCCAGTTTTTTGGGGTTTTTTTTCGTTTTTTTGTCTGCAGGCCAGTTTTCGTATCGCGGCCACTGGAGTCATTCTGGATCTGGACAAGTCAGTGACTATAGTGAAGAAGCTCAAGCTGATTGGATATCCATTTAAGATCTTTAAGAACACCTGCTTTGTTAAGGTGGGAACATGTTCTGTGTATTTACACACACCAGCTCACGAGCAGGTCCAATGTTGCCTTGCAGCAGGTCCAATGTTGCCTTGCAGCAGGTCCAATGTTGCCTTGCAGCAGGTCCAATGTTGCCTTGCAGCAGGTCCAATGTTGCCTTGCAGCAGGTCCAATGTTGCCTTGCAGCAGGTCCAATGTTGCCTTGCAGCAGGTCCAATGTTGCCTTGCAGCAGGTCTAATGTTGCTCTGTTGCTCAGGGAATGTTCAACACTGTGCTGGAAGTGGCCAAGTTTGAAGGAGCCTCGGTGCGAACTGTGTCGGGGGTCAGGGGTCAGATCAAGAAGGCTCTGTCTTCACCTGCAGGAGCTTTCAGAGCCACATTTGAGGACCGACTGCTCATGAGTGGTGAGTGTTTCTATGGTGCACAGCTTCTCATCACTATTGTTTAGTTTAGAGACTGAGAAATCCTGCCTGGGATCCTCTTCAGATGAGATGTGCAAACATTTCTCAAGTATGTATCAATTAACTGTGCTCTCAGGATCACACACCCTTTCTACAAGCTCAACTTATGTTTCCTCTGAGTTTTCTTCAGCTGCAGTGAATTCACCCTGTGCTGTGTCCTCCAGACAAATACATCCACAACATACCAGATCAGTGCTGCTGAGTGGAAAAGTCAGTGTGATGTGCAGTGTGTTTTGGTATGTATGTGTGTGTGTGCAGACATCGTGTTCCTGCGCTCCTGGTACCCAGTGTCAGTCCCTCAGCTCTACAATCCTGTCACCTCTCTGCTGCTCCCTGCTGGTCAGAAGGACAGTTGGTCAGGCATGAGGACCCTGGGGCAGCTCAAACACGACCTGGGCATCCGCAACAAACCCAACCCCGACTCTCTGTACAAGGTACAACACACATCCTGACAGCCTTCTGAGCAGGTTGTCAAGGAGACAGAACATTTCATTCACTCAAACCTAGTCTGTCGCAGGGCTCCTCAACTCCAGATCTCGAGGGCCCGTGTCTCTGCTTCAAAACACTTGAGTAATATAAAGTCATTAGCAGGACTTGACTGAATACTGAGGAGGGAATTCAGGGTTGTTGGACCAGGAACTCAAGGCCTGAATTGAAGACACTGGTTTTCCCATGACCAAACTCTTGGGCAGTAGGGAAGTGTGTCTTTCCAGTCCTGTACATGCTTTATGCTACAGCCACAAACACCAGTACACAAGTTGCTTAAGTGGAGAATTTTAAAGGGCCTTTAAAATGTGACAGGAGGAAGCTGGAATCAAACCTGTAACCTTCTGATTACAAAAGAACTGCTCTACTGCTGATCCACAGTCAGTTCCGAATGGATAATTTTTGACAATTTTTAACTCTGGTTGATTGGGGACCAAAGCTGGTGCAGTTCTCTTCCACAAGGTTCTCTGTGGAAGAGAACCCTTTGAGCAACCTGTTCCCCCACCCAAGAACCACTGAAGAAAACAAAATGAAAACCACTGAAGAATACACTGATCACAACTTCCTTCTTCACCAAATGTAAACAACAATGGAGTGACGTCAGATTTTATCAGTTGAAGAATTTCTCTTTTCTCTTTAGTATAGAACACAAGCCATTTCTCCTGCTAGCACTAGACTTGCACATTTGTTTAGATTGTATTTTTTGGTTGTATATGGCTCTGATTTGTACTGAGGCCATCCTGCTGGAATGTGAAGCTCCACTCCAGGCTCAAGTCTTAGCAGTCATGAGGCAACTTCTGAAGGAAATTGGTTGCACTGAATACTTTCACATACCACACCTTTCAGTTTTTATTTATAAAAATGTTTTGAATCATGTATAATTTTCTTTCTACTTCACAATTGTAAACAACTTTGTCTTTGTGTTTCACATTAAATTCCAAATATGTATTAACTACTATGTTTTAATGGGACAAAATCTGGAAAAATTCAAGGGATATGAATACATTACATTACAGTTTGTTGACTCTTTACACATGACAAAGAGATCCAGTGTTCATACAGAAATATTCTGTCAAATAAAGGCAAGAATGTCTTTATTTTGGAAAAGAAACAACTGTCACTCCTGATTTTTATTTTCTGTTGGATTTTTTTTTCTTGTCTGCTTCATCTTCTTTATCTTACATTGCAGCACATAAAACTATTACAAATGTTATCTAATGTGTGTATATAATATTTCCCTGATGTAATGATTGGTTGTGAATCCATGTGGTCCCCTTCCAGCCGGTGGTCCGAGCTCCGCGCCGCTTCAATCGGCTCCATATTCCCAAGGAGCTTCAGAAGGCCCTACCCTTCAAGAGCAAACCTAAACAGCCGCAGCCCAAAGGAAAGACCCCCAGGGACCTCCAGAGGCCCAGCGTGATCCGAGAGCCACATGAGAGGAAGGTGAGCACAACTGGACTGGATTGAAAAGGATTTCTTCAAATTTATCTGTTACTTCAACTTTATTTAAGCAGCTCCACATTATTGTATTTATTAAGACAAATCTGTTTTTATGTGAACTTCAGTATCTGACAGTAAATGTCAATGTACTTTGGGATCATCTGGCCTTGTCTAGCAACGGTCCGGTCCCAACCTGTTCTGTTCAGAAGCATCAATGCTACAGAATAAGATTTGTAGTTTATTATGCATATTATAATGTATATTGCAAAAAGCATATTGCCTGGCATTTATTTATTACAAAATTGGCTATTCTGCTGAGAAATCAAATTTCAGTGAAGATATAAGGAGGGAGTGCTAAGCTAATATTTTAAGCTGTGTAATTGATTGACATGGCACATATTTTATGGTATAATTTCATTTGGTGTAGTGTAGGAATGCGCAATATAAACGGTATAAGTGAGAAATGATCGAAATTTGGCCTCCGATAGAGATCTGTAGTCTACGGGCTAACCGTGGTAATGCTTGTTGGTGACGTAACCAGCCTGTAACCGGCCACATCAAAACAGAGCACGGGGGAAACAGCATGGCTGAGAGCACAAAGAAAGGGCTCGTTAAAAAGGTAGATGCAAAAAGATCAATTATCTGGACCTGGTTTGGTTTAACCACCGGTGGTCTGAGGGAGACTCTCAGGAGGAGTGTGGTTAAAAAAAGTGAGGGGTAAAAGCGAGAGTGAAGTCAGCGGCAGGAGGCACACAAGGTAAAGCTTGCTGAATCCAACAGACCCCGTTTCTTAACACTCCCAGCACAATGCTCAGGAACACGGTAAATGTCCTGGTCAGACAGCGAGGAAGCGCCATACGGCGGGGTGACAGGGTGATGGTCTGACGGTTTTCCCGAAACCTTATGAAAACACATTGTCTTAATAACACCGCAGGACCGCGGAGTAAAAAACTTGAGGTTTTATTGGCCCTGTATCTTAAGACCGCGGGAGGGTGAGACACAAACTGTGTGTTGGTGGTTAAGCGGTTCATTGTGTGTATATATATATGTGTGTGTGTTTGCACGTTGCAGCAGAAAATTACCTCATGTGAAAACCGGCAAAATGCATCAACACAACGAATCTAATCTGGTTCTGGTTCTGGTCTCGCTGTTGGACCACCGCTAGGCTCTACTTGTGATAATATTTCACAGACGCAGCACCGTTCAACATCCACCCGGCAGTGAACTCTCACACCAACGTCTGCTTTAAGCTGCAGCATGTAACTTAATTTTTTTTTTTTTTGTATCTATTAAAACTTCCACTATGTCCTAACATAAGATAGGTAATGTCTGAAAAATAATCGCTCTCCTCTGCCTCCTCTCTGTGTTCTTCAGAATTACTCAGCTTGGTCAGAAACAGTCAATCAGAACCAGCATTAATCAGCTAGCCAAGCCCTCAGGAAGTTTGGATTGTTTATTATGATTCAACCTGCATTTGACTTTGAATAAATGTTTCCTTTTTTACTTGACATTATTTGATATAGGCAGTTCTGTGATATTTACTTGTGAATAATTTATGGTACAGAGAACCTTACTGTTAAATATTTTACTGATTGCAGGTTTTTCAGTTGTTGTTTTGACTGAGTAGCTGCTGTATTGTGCCTGCAGGTACTTTGTATGTTTTATGTCTGAATTAGGTGAATTTATTTCCAGATAATTTTTCCATTTTGCCAAATAACATAGTAGCATTTATACCTAAAGCGAAAAATTAAAAGCCAATCCAGGTGATCAGTGATTATGATCTGCGGTCATCGTCCCTCACGATGACTGCATCGTGAGGGCTCAGGTTTTTTGCTGGAATATGCAGCAAAAAGCCTGATCGGAGCATCCCCAATATGAATGGTTTGGTAAAGGTCAAGACAAAACCCCCAATTTTGACTTGACCAATCCCTTGCTGAAAGTGGGTTAACGAAATTCCTCTTAAAACAGAATTTTCAGTCTGTCTATAAGATCTGAGTGAGTTCCACAGATATCAGAGCTTGGTGGTCTTTTTTCAAACAGCTTATTGTCTTGTCCTCATGTTAGAAGATGACTGTTTCTTCTGGTCCTCTAGGTGGCAGCACTACTCCATGCTCTGAGCACAGTCCACAATTACAAGAGGAAGAATGCCCACAAGGTGCAGCACGCCAAACACAAAGAGTTCCGCCAGCAAAAGGAGAAAGATGAGGAGGCTAAGCTGAAGAGGCAGAGGGAGGCTAAGAAGAAGCTGTACAGAGTGATGGGTCAGAAGGACCAGAAGAAGCAGCGCTCCAGCCTGAAGGGAGCGTCCAGCGACCTCTAGCTCCCTCACTGGACCTGTGTCTGAACTCTGGAGAACTATGACAGACTGTTTTTATGTCTCCCTGGAGACGCTTTTATTAAGTAAAACCTGGTGTGAGCTCAGATCTTCTGTTTAGGTCTTCACATTATGGTCTCTGGTTTCATGACAGTACTACAACTTTGTTCTACAGTGGAATAAAGAAATGACATCTGTATGAAGCGTGGATTTTTGAGACCAGTGCAATTATAACCTATGCAAATAGATAATTGTTAAAACTTTTTTACTGTTTTGCATTTTTACTGTTTATGGTCAGATATTAATATATCTGACCATAAACATTTAGAAATAGCTCAAAGTGAGCCACTGTACCAATCTAAGGTTGGTAAGATCCTTGTTACAAAGCAAAGACAGAAGCTCTTCCATGTAGCTGTTTTTTAGCATGGAACACAGTTTGTTGTAAAAGCTGGGCGCTCTGTGTAGAGCTCATTGCATCAGAGGCTTATCTTTAAAGCCACCATCTGAGATACTGATGGATACTGAAGGATACAACCTGTTTAAACAAAAGATTTCAACTTTCACAAACTACTCTCTGATTGGCTGGCTTCAGTGGCCTGATGAGGCTCTGCCCACTTTCTACATTACCTCGGCTGAGATAAAGTGACCCTAACATGAACTAAGAAATACAGTTTCACCAAAACAAGAGCAAACTTTAGCTTCAATGGCCAGTGTTGTGACTGAATGCTTATGGTCAAAAATATTACTTCATATTTTATTTTTCTTTGTCTTTAACACTGTCTCCATTCTGTGACAGCTAGATCCTTGTATCTGAACAAAAGACAAATGTCAGCAAAAATAATTATACATAGAATTTTGAATAGCAAATAGATCCTAAAGGATAAACTTCAGGGTTAACTTAATGAAAATACTAAAACATGAGAATTAAGAAGAAATCACACTCAAGTGCAACCATATGTAATATAAATAACGCAGATATGGGGGGTGGTAAAAAGCCCCTGAATAATTTCAAACTGAAAATTTACTTTCTGATTCATTGTTCAGCAACTATATGGAATTTACAATTGAATTGCTTTTCATTTTTATAAAATTTGGTTCAACTTTCAAAAATAATTTGTGAATAAAATATTTTCCCCATAAAAATGAAGTGATTATTTAGAAAACCCTCTTTTTGTTAATTAAAAATAAAAGTTTTCACCCTCAAGGGACCAGATTTATTTTCTTGTGGACCGATTGATTTTCTTTGGTATCAACAGTGTGATGCCAAATAAATCACACTTATATTCCGGAAGTTGGCTTATGTCGAATAGCTACTGCTTTTATTTTGAAGGACTGTGACCGGAAGCCATGGTTGGCCCTGCCAGTAGTCTAGGTAGGAAAAGTTTGAAGGAACAGAATTATCCGTTGGGTGTACAGAAGGATAGCCGGGCTGTTCTCACGGCTTGCTTGGCTTCAAATGGCTCCGACAAATGTCCGAAATCAGCTCTGCGCAGCTGCGGGAGCAGGTAGGTCCTCCACCCGGCACCGTCACATGGTTCTCTGTTAGCTTGGAGCTAAACTCTGATGTGATGCAACTGCTGATCACCTGAAACCGCATGTTGACGTTCAGGTCTGCAGGACACAGGATGACCGACTCGTGGCTGCGCTTTGGTCAAATCAGAATCGGGTTAAATATTCATACTCAGGGTTTGTTTACTGTGCTGCATGTTTTAAAATGAACTGTTTTGTTGCAGTTGGCATAGATATGATGTTGGAGATACGAAGGAAAATTTTCTCCTTGGTGGACAATAAAGTTTTATTATATCTTATTTCTCACATCGACATTGATTTTTTGATTTGTGTAAAATTGTTTTATTATTGTTGATAATGTGGCTTCCATGTCATCTTCATTTCTCCTATAATTAATTGAGATATGTATTATAACTTATGCTTTATTTTGAGTGTGGTCTATGTTCTGTTTTTATTATTGATAACATTTCATTAAAAATAATAATTAATGGCACCATTGCACTCCAGAACTGAGGGGTGTGATACTTCTTAACATAGCCTTAATGTGTTATTTTTTATTATTATTTTTTTCATTATCATTCTAAAATCTTTAATTCTGGTCATTGTTAAAACACAATAATACAACACAATGCACCTAAACTAAATTAACTGCATTTTAACTGAAACCATATATTGACAAAAAAAAAAAATATTGAAAAACACTTTTTGTTGCTAAATTATTGAATGAGCTCAAATAGTAAGTGGACTGTACTAGTATATAGCTCTTTATCAAGCCCAGAAGCACTACAGTCGCTCACACACACATTCACACACTGATGTTTGCAAGCTATGGATAGTAACCATAGCTGCCATGCACCACCACCTGCAGGCTTGGCAGGTGAAGAGTCTTACCAAACAACCAGAGAGGCGGACAGAGCCCTAAATTTAACCAACAATCCACCGTCGTCCCTCAAAGATATTTATTTTTAATCTGTTCTTGAACTCCCAAATCGGTGCAAAGTCTTATTCTATCCATTCAGATTTCCAGAGTTGCAGGAACTCCTGATCATTCATGGATCTTCTTTAGAACTGTGGACGCTGATCTGTGGTTCAGCTCTAACTGTGGTTTAGGACGAGCTGAGCCACTCTGATGGACCCGAGCCAGCGTTCTTACTGCAGAGTACTGCTTGCGATTTTCTGTCCAGGCTGCAGCTCTCCAGTGGAGGCAGAGCTGCGAGTTTTGCTGCAGCAAAGGATTATGGTCCTAGATGGTGGAATGGGAACGATGATCCAACAAGAGAAGCTGGAGGAGGAAGATTTCAGGGGAGAAGAGTTTAAGGAGCATCCTCTACCTCTGAAGGGCAACAATGACCTCCTGAGCATCACACAGCCAGCCATCATTTATAACATACACAAGGTAATCCATGCAGATTGATCCAGATGTTGTCCTGTCTGATGCTGGACATGGGGCTTCTTTGATTAGACCGAAGTGCTGCAGTGTTGTCCATGGTGTGTTTCCAGGAGTACCTGCAGGCCGGAGCTGACATCATTGAGACCAACACGTTCAGCAGCACATCCATCGCCCAGGCAGATTATGGACTGGAACAGCTGGTATGAGCAGCACACGACTCCTGCTGCCGACACAAAGGTCATGCACACAGAGAGACAAGAGTTCACTGATTAGCTACTGATGAGCTCATTCTGAGAAATTCTCCAGAATCTCTTTTTACGTACCAGAACTTATCAGAGCTGACCTTTGAGTTTGCTCCTGATGGCTAAAAGCTCTTTTTTTGCTTTTGTTCTGCACAACTTTAGTCAGTTTTAAGTTGATAACTGGCTCTACTTAGTATGCCGCCTACTTCTCATTCAATAAATTAAATAAAAGCTGATTTGGATGCAGCAAAGTTAAAAGTCTGGATTGACATGGTTCTACTTATCATAATAGTGTATTTGTAAAAAAGACAAATATTCTGAGTTCTAATTAACATCTTTTGTTGTAAGGAAATGATGTCAGTAATAATTCCACACTGATTAAAAATTCAAAGTTTAATAAACAAATTTGTTGCATTGTTGAGCTGGAGTTGGGGGCCACAAAAAATCAGTCCAACTGCCACATATGTCCCCTGGAAGTGGACTGAAGTGGAGTGAAGCATTACAAGCAATATTATTTCTTGATTGTTATGAAGTAATAATGATCCTGTTGAATTCTTTTAATATATGTTCTGCTTTATTATGGAAAAAAATTACATTAAGGAGCTACTGCTGCAGTTAATGTCTTACTTACCTACTTACTTGGATGTTTGTATGAAGGATTTCTGAAAGTCAAGGTCATAATCCAAGCGGTTGTTACTACGTGTTCACCCAGGAGTGAACACGTAGTAACGTGTTCACTCCATGTCATGCAATGACATGGAGTCATTGCATGTGACTCCATGCAATGACTCCATGCAATCTGCTGGGTTTCCTCACATAGAAACCTTTTACCCAACCTGAATAATAAACTGAATTTAATGCACTGTTTGAACGAAGACCAATTGGCTTTATTCTTCTGTAAAGTGCCTTCAGATGACGCATTGTGAATTGGCACCATATAAACTGAATTGAAGATGTGAAAGAAGAATAAAGAAATCAGTGTTATGTGTTGAAATGTGGTCAGGATAAGAACATGGACACCATTCATCACCAGTCAGTGTGCTGGTTTGTCTGGTTTAAACTGGAGCAGGTTTTCCTGTCTGGACTCTGGAATTGTTCTTTTTAAATGTCGACTAATTCATAATTAAAGCTAACTGAAGACAATGTGCTACCACTTGAACTTCTCCATTCCATCTGCTAGATGTGTGCGACATGAGCATATGGAAGCATGTGGAACATGTGGCTAATGTAGCTGTCACTTTACTCGTTTATTCTGTATTAGATGAGTCTAATGTGAGTCATGTTGTTGCTTCAGAGGGTAACTGTGCTTGTTGTGCAGGCCTATCGCCTCAACAGGGCGTCAGCAGAGCTGGCGAGGAAGGCAGCCGATGATGTCACCAAACAGTCTGGTTAGCTGAACCTCCTGTCTGCTGCAGTGATGGTCATACATCAGCACAGGGGTTTCTCATGGGATTAACATGACCTGTGTGTCCTCAGGTTGGAAACGCTATGTGGCCGGGGCGCTGGGCCCCACCAATAAAACCCTCTCTGTGTCGCCGTCTGTGGAGAACCCGGATTTCAGGAACATAAGTAAGAATTTAGCGTTAGTGTAAATCTGCCTACATCAGGCTGACCTCAACCTGAGTCACTGTACAAGGAGACCGGTGAGACCGGATACCAGGTCACCATGACTACGCTGAAGAACAGCCTCACCTCCCAAAGGCCACAGCAGGGAACTGATCTAGAAGCAGAATGTTTGCCTCTGTAGCTGTTGTCCTTACTGCTGTTTGGTTTTGTGACTCCAGCGTTTGATGAACTGGTGGCGGCTTACACAGAGCAGGCTAGAGGTCTGCTGGACGGTGGAGCAGACATCCTTCTGGTAGAGACCATCTTTGACACGGCCAACGCCAAGGTAACATTTCTTCGGCTTTAGTCCTGGCAACAAGGTGTCTAACTTGTTATAAACAGCTTAAACATACATAAAACATTATACAGCTTCAGTGATTAATGCTCTGCAGATGTTGTAATGTGTGGTATTTGTTACTCATACAGTTTTTCTTACTGTAGTTTCATGATGCTGTCTTCCTGTCTGTCCTCAGGCTGCTCTGTTTGCCATCGACCTTCTCTTTGAAAAGTCCTATGAAAGGAAGCCCATATTTGTACGTCATTTTCACTATATTCTTATGATCTTAACTGAAGTTTCCAAATGGAAACTTTTTGAATCTGTGAAACTTGTCAAACATGTTATTTATGTGTATCTACAGAAGTGATGCTCTTATTTCAGTTTATCTGCGTCATTGCATTTTTTTATTTTGCTACTGCAGATAAAATAATAAAACTGAGGTAGAAATGTTTGTATTTCTGCTAAAATGGTTGACAGGAACGTTTGCATTTGTTAAATCAGATTTAGGCACAAAATAGAAATAGGTATTTTCCAGTGCATCTCACAGCTCCAGATTAGTAATTAACCTCACAGGTGAACAATATAATTTGAATCACCACTGATGGCCAAACAGAACATTTATGTGTAGCATCAATTACTTGTTAAAGTTCCAGGGGATTACTTGAAAAATTACTCCTAAAGTAATTTACTCCTAAAGGTTGCAGTATTTTATGGCACAGTACAGGACCTACGACGTAAGGTATGTTGTCATGACTACATTGTGAGGTGTTTTTCCAGATCTCAGGAACCATTGTGGACCGGAGCGGCCGGACGCTGTCCGGCCAGACGGGCGAGGCTTTCGTAGTGAGTGTGTCCCATGCGAGGCCCCTGTGGTGAGTTGACCTGTTGGAGAATCAACATGAGGTGATGTGGGATGAAGACAGACAGGAGTCAGATGTGTGCCTCGCTGTGTTGCAGTATTGGTCTGAACTGTGCGCTGGGGGCAACAGAAATGAGGCCTTTTATTGAGGCCATTGGGAAAAGCACAACAGCTTTCATCATCTGTTATCCTAATGCAGGTAACCCACAACAACATCTAGTCCATAGTGTCGGCATGGTAACCTATCTACAGATACAATGCTGGTGATTTAATTGAATAACTGAAGGCTTCAGTGAGATGCCGACAGGTTCTCTGCGATCAATCTAAACTGTTTACTTTTCATTAAAGGACTTGCAGCTTTGACCTGTGCTCTACTTCCTGTTGCCTCGTCTGGTGGACCACCCAGTCCATTTATTGATGAGGTCAGGGGTAATCTTAATAACACTTTGTGTTTTTTCTTTTTTGTCAGGACTTCCCAACACGTTTGGAGGATATGATGAAACACCTCAAGTTACAGCCTCCAGTCTACAGGTCCTGTTCAGTTTCCACTGATGTTTAGAAGAAGCAGTTGCCACAATCATTAGCACCCTGATAAAGATGTGCAGCTCAGCCTTAAAATATATGATTGCTGTGTTAACTATTAGCACAAGACGCCATGTTTTGTTGTAGTTCAAGTAAACAGAAGATTTTCCGACCTCTCTTCCCATCCTGCTCAGTGAGGTGGGTCCTGCTGCAGCCCCTTTCATCACAGTTCCACATGTACTTTAAGAATAGTTTGCTTCTACTATAGAGCTATTAAAGTTCAGGCTAGAAGCTATTTCCTTATAGCCATTTCCTGACTTGCGAAGGTCAACCCACATTGACTTGAATAGCATGTCCTCTTGTTTTTTTTTCTGTAGTATTATTAATAGAGAAAAAATGTAATTGTATTAATCACACTCTGGTGTTGTGATTAATCATGATTAATTGCTATGCCTAACTTTGCAAGCTTGAAATATAAATAGGCGCAGAGTTGTGGTTCTTGCAGGAATGGCTATTTTCTAGTTCTTTGGTGCCCCACCCCTTTCTGATGCCGCCCTGAGCAACTGCCTGTACAGCCCATATCACTGATCAAAAGTCCTAAAGCCTGGAGGAGTTTCTGTTGAAACAGAAACAGTCGTCTCCTTTCTAAGGCCGGTGTAGCCTTCTGGATTTATTTAAATTCCACGTTAACTTAATTAAAACGGAAAAGATTTTCTAAGGATGAGGTAGTGACAACATAGCGCCAGAATTTAGGCAATATATTCATTTTGATAATTATGTGATAAGTTATTAATGTTGTCAGCCATCTGTCATTTGGTGCTAATTGAGTAATAAATCAGACTTTGCTCATACAAGTGTTTTTATATTTCTGGCAAATATTCTTTTTAAAAAGATGATGACATCATCATCATAGAGACATGCTATGTTCAGTTGTCTGCATGCATTCCATAGTCAGAGGCTCCGTGGCTAACATGAATAACTCTGGTGATGGTGAGTGGATTGTTTCAGGATTACTGATTCAACAAGAACTACTTCAGCTTGATAAAATGCTCCAGAAAGATAATTGATATTTTCTGTTTCTGTGGAGTTTTGAGACTTTATCTGTCACATGCCTTAGTTTAACACAAACTTCCAATTTTAGGTTTAAATAAAAATAATAATAAAAAAAATAAATCTGTGTGATGTTGCTCTACCACTGACTGCCTGAATGCTGCTCAAGTGTCATGTCTCTCGCAGGAGTTTGCAGTGGATGGACTGGTGAACATAGTGGGGGGATGCTGTGGGACCACCCCGTCACACATCAGGTCAGTGTGGTTTTTCTCCGACAGCTCAGTGTTTGTCTGATCGTCCATGTTCAGATGATGCTTCTTCTTCCTCCTCACACAGAGCCATAGCTGAGGCAGTTAAGCAGTGCCAGCCAAGAGTTCCTGCTGCTGATACTTTTAAAGACTATTTGCTTCTGTCAGGTATAAATGTTTCCAGTATCATCGCTTACTCAGAGAATTTTCCATGATATGCCTGACAACTGATTCAGTTTTAGTGCTTCATAGATAAATAAAGACTAAGTTGAGGTCATGGATTGGTTCAATGTGAAAGACGAGATGTAATGATTCTCTCCTCAAGCTCTTCAGATTTCTTTTTAAGATGCTTTTCTCTCCAAGACTTGTCCAGATGCAGCCTGATAGGGAAGTGAAGCTTTTATTTTATAACTTGCTTATTTATTTAATTTACAGTTTAAAACGAACATGTCACATGTTGGCACAAGCAAAAGCTCTGCACTCTACTGAATGAATATACTTCATTATACATTGAAAGAAACTTATTTTATTATTCTCTTAAAGGCAAAACTAGATCTATTCTCTTTGCTTTCTACAGACAGCTTGTCCCGCAGATTTGTTCTATAATAAATCTGTTATTGCATTCGGTGACACTCAGGCATTAGTTGAAGTTTTCTTCCAGGCTCAAGCTATGTTGTTACAGAAAAATAAAGTTTCCTCCATATGTTTATCATAATTCAACAAGGCAGGCAGTTATCACGCATGTGCTTGATAACTTCCTGCCTTGTTGAAAAGAAAATGTTTGTAATTTGTAGGTTTGGAGCCCTTTCGGATTGGCCCATACACCAACTTTGTGAACATTGGTGAGCGCTGCAACGTGGCTGGGTCACGCAGGTTTGCCAAACTGATCATGGCTGGACAATATGAGGTTATTATTATAGTTATTATTCTTTCGATTGTAATAAAATCACCACTGTTCCACCTCAGGAGACAGGTTTGTTGTCAGTGTGTTCTTCTGTGTTTTGTCTTCAGGAAGCTCTGAGCATTGCCAAGGCCCAAGTGGAGATGGGAGCCCAGGTCCTGGACATCAACATGGATGAGGGCATGCTGGACGGTCCGGCTGCCATGGCTCGCTTTTGTAACTTTGTAGCCTCTGAGCCTGATATTGCACAGGTAAGACAGTCAAATGAATTTATTTTCTTTCTAATTTTTTCCATGTTTAGCAGAATTCTGTTTTTAAGAACAGTGGAATCAGATGCCCATAAGTGAGTCTGGCATGTAGAATAACCATCATTACTGTGTCTTATTTCTGAGTTAAAGAGAAGGTATAGATCTAATCTGTTTCACTTGCTGATCATATGTCAGACATTTGTTTATTTACACTTTCAGAACCATCCTACCTGTTTAATGAGGAACTGAATAACCTTGCTCCATATTTTATGAGCCCCTCATGCTTCTAGAAGTCTTGTTTTTGGTCCTGCAGGTTCCTCTGTGCATTGACTCGTCCAACTTCTCAGTGATTGAGGCTGGGCTGAAGTGTTGTCAGGGCAAATGCGTGGTGAACAGCATCAGCCTGAAGGAGGGGGAGCAGGACTTCCTGCTCAGAGCTGCCACTGTGAAGCGCTATGGAGCTGCTGTGGTGGTCATGGCCTTTGATGAGGAGGGACAGGTGAGGCCAAAGTATTCAGCCAACACACACATGCACACGCACCCACTCACACATACTGTCTACAAAAATATTACAATCATAAAATTATATGTCAAAATATCATGGTTATGGATGATTTAGTTTGTCTGTGATTGCAGTTCCCACACAGCAACAATTACTAGTGCAAAAAAATTTTTAATCTTACTTTAATGATCACAGTTTGAGTGTTTTGCTTTATAATCTCTGCCACAGTTGCCTTCTGGTCCAACAGTGCAGACGTAACTAAGTTCAGTGCAAGTCCAAGTGTTACTGTAGTTATTCATTTACGGTGTAAAACACTGATTTTAATGACCTAAGTTATGTAATATTGCACCTCTTTATCGGTCTATGGAATGTTGTCTACCAGAAAATAGAACATACATTTGAAACGAAGCCATAAATAAGGAGCAACAATACAGAGAAAAGTTCTGTCTGGGCTGGCTTCAACAGTATTTGTTTCTATTGACCATAAAATTGCCCTTTAGCTTAAAGAAAACACTTTAAGCAATTAAAAAAACTTTCCAGGATGAGTTTGTAACACAGTAGTGAAGGGTATTATATGTTTTAGATGAATGGGCCAATAGGTTCGGCTATCAGAGCAAGTTGGGGTGTTTAAAAGACACACAAAAACAGTTGGATAGATTTAAAAAAAACAACTGGCTTTGGTGACAATAAACCATAAAATTGACAAACAGTTGTACAAGACACACAATCATGAAAATAAAATTACACACAATAAAATACATAAAATAATAACAATAAGACTTGGCCAAGTGCTAGTTCTCAAATTTCAAATCTGTGGGGTGCACCCCGCTAATCTGAATTCTAAATTGTAGCAGTCAACAGGTTAATCAAATTCAATTCTGAATTCAGGTTCAACTCAACATCTTTTACACTAGGAGGATTTCCTACACAGTAATTGTGAAATGTCTGAAATAAAAAATGGTCCAAAAAATAAAGTCCAAAAATCCCAGAAGAAATGATAAGAAGGTAAAATGTCAGTCAGTACTTCCACATAACCAGCTGCGTGTGAAGATGTGAGTGTTACCAGCCTGCTACACCGCAAGGTGCAGCAGGACTCCAAATCGAAGAGAAGAATCCAGCTCTTTCTCTAAGTCCGGGTGGGAAGGCTCGCCATCAAGGCCATCGGAGGAATCCACCTCAAGAACAATCCAATATAAAAAAAACCCTGACCAGTCAAAAGACAGGACCAGCAGAAATATTGGATTTTTATTAAGCTGTTCTAGCTTAAATCCTTAAATCATGTCTCTATATACATCAATTTATTATTAAATCACTCAAATAAAGGCTATTTTTTAACAACAATGTAATAACTGAACAAAAACCAAATGAAAGGCACAGAATATGCTCACCGATCTCAATGCCACACGTTCAGGACAACATTAAGGCGGCTCTCAGTCCGGATACGGTGGGGCACTAGACAGTGTAACAGGCATATTTCTCATGTTTTCACTTCAACAATATGAACTTAATAAAGTAAAAATATATTATAATTAAGATTTTAACTTCAGTTGAACGGATGAACCAACTGCCAGAAAGAGCTAACGGTTCTAACAGCTCTCAACTGCTCTTAACTGCTCTTAACTGAAGTTGAGTCTTTTTTTCTCACTTAAAACTATTTACAGCCCTGAAGTTGGACGATCAATAAAGAAAATATTTACAAAAAGGGTTAGCTCGAAGTTCGTACACAATACGATCACCATCTCAGAACAAATCTTCACGCTGCGTGGCTCAGCAGTCTCATCACGTTGGATCTCTTCCGTACACAAACAACGCTGCCGACACGGGGATGAGGGGCGGAACCAACAGCGGCAGTCTGCATTCTGATTGGTTGATACGCACTGGGAACCAAACTTCCCATTGGCTAG
>CAEFZX010023120.1:0-26617 GCA_903066825.1 Alfaro cultratus | reverse complement strand
GTCTGACTCCTTAACAATAAGAGTATCCACTTCGGTCATTTCAATTCGAAAATATTTACATGTTAAAAACAAACCCGTTCAGTCATTTCCGGGAGACTCCTCCTCTTTTTCATTGGAGTAATCATTTAATGACTTATTGTAGACATGAACTTAATCTGACATATCGCCCTTTAAAACCCGAAGGCGACTCCCTTCATTTATTTTGAAAGTTTGAACTTTTTTTTTTTTAACTTTATTCGCTCCTATTTAACAAACAAACGCCTTAGACAATGTCAAACTTACCAGAGACTATTTTCTTTATTATATATTAGCTTTAATTGTTATTATTTAAAAGTACTGCCAATAAAAAATAAAGAGTTGTGACAAAAAAAACAACCTAAAATGGACACATGAGGATACAGCCAAAAAGGAGGTCATTCTATCAAAATATCTTCATATCTTCTTTCTTCCTAATTCACCGAATTTATATATATATAAATATAATTTATATATATATATATATATATATATATATATATATATATATATATATATGTGTGGGTGTGTGTGTGTGTGTGTGTGTGTGTGTGTGTGTGTGTGTATAAGAGAGTAGACTTTAAGGAAGTAGACTTTTTGGAGTATAGATTAAATCCTCACGAGCCACACTCCATACCGGAGGTGGCAGTAATGCCTACTTAACGTTACTTGCCAACTGCCAATAAAAAACCATGAAGAAGACTGTTGTTATGATTAAAAATGACGTCACATCCCCCCTCAGCCTATGGTCAGCATCACCGAGTTAGCTCACAGGCTAGCTTTCAGCTAAAAGCTCTGTTGACGGTCATCTATGAGCCGCAAAAGAAACCCCAGTTTTCTGGAAACAAAACGGTCTCCTGAATTCTACGGCGCATTCATGGACCTCGCCGGGACAGCAGACAGAGCTGACGACGATTGTCTGGAGCTGGAACGCGAAGAGGAGCTCTTGTGCTCGGTCAGCGACATCACGGAGCACCTGAAGCGAAACATCGCCGTGGTTCTGGAGACAGCTCAGGTGGAGATCCGACGAGTGGTCAGTATCCGGATACAGGTCCTGAAGATGGAGCTGCGCGAGAAAAATAAGGAGATTGAAAAGTTAAAAGCTAAGCTCGAGATGGTTCAGAGGGATGGAAGAGATGGTTTTACCACCCTGGAGCCGAGCACAGAGTCTGGCTTCATGAAATTCCCTTTCACCCTGGGGTCCAAGCATGGTGGCATCGATCCCAGGAGAGCCAAATCTGTTATCCCCGAGGTGAAAAGGGAAAATATAGATGCTATTTGTGACTATCTGATGAAAGATAAAAACTCTAAGGGTTGTGGTGAAATGGACTCGGAGCTGGTCAACCAAGCCAGAGGGGAAAAAGAGGTGGATGAAGAACCGGAAATGCAGCCTCTGAGCCTGTGGTCAGACAGCAGGGTGGAGGCTTCAGGGCCGGTGCATGGAGACCCAGACTCCACCTCAGATTACATCTTCAGCATGCCTCCCATCGGCAGCAAACGGATGTATGACTATGAATGGATAGCACCGGCGGCGTATTCTTCAGAGCTGAAAGGTAAACAAACAGAATGGTAAATGACTCTTAGATTACAATTGATGGGGAAATAATAAAAATCCTAGCATTTAATGCAACTTATGTAGAATATGTAAAGTCTGCAATGTTATTAACTAGGATTAGTTTATACTTTCTCAAGCAAAGGAACTAATAATCTTCCTTCTGCTGAAAATATTGATCATTATGAGGTTGATTGATTTATTGTTGTTTTGATGCCAAGGAACTGCTTTTTCCCCTTCTAAATAAGGAAAAACTAGTAGATCTGCTATACTTTTATTCTTACACACACACAAAACAACTGGCACGTCCTCTGGCATCTCCAAAAAATCTGTTAAAATCACTGTGATAGTGTAAGCATTTTGTGGCTTTACCAAGATTTGGAAACTTAATATCTTTAAATCCTTTTATAGCTTCATACTCATAACTTAACTTCATGCGGCACGAGCTAGATATTACAAAATAAACTGCAACTAACCTGGTCGGTGGCTACTGTTAACAATATGGAAAAATAGAAACATACAGTAGATGTAATGAAGCAGCATTTCTTGTGAAATTGTAGGCTGCTGTTGTCAGCTGTTAATTCCCATTTATGTAAGTTTTCAGTTTTCAGTTTTAAATACCTAAAGTCAACTTAAAACATTGTGTTCTTCTGACTGCACTATGATTATTTATTTACTCAACCAGATAACAGTGATATGGCACATTTTGACTACAGGTATGGGAACTATTACACCTATATTAAGTAAGATAATGTTGCAACTTAAGTCATTTGAAAAGTGCATTTTGAATTTACTCAGATCATTTTGGTCTTTATGTTAAAAATAGCTTGACAAGCTGAAACATTGTCACAATGTTACGTGTCACAACAAAAGCAGAAGAACTCACTTGTTATACTTTTTCATAGAATTATGTCTTACCCATCATAAGGCGTTCCCATTCTTTCCTCCTAGACATGAAGCAGCCTGAATGTGAAAACTCCAGGGCCGCTGTGCTTGAGGACGATGACCACCACGCTGACGAGTCGTCCAGGACGGACGCAGGTGGGGGACAGAAGCAAAGCCAGGTCTGTTTCTCACACGTCCAGCTCTCAGACTGCTCCACCAAACCCCACGGCTCTCCAGGGACGGAAGGGGCTCTGCCGGAAGACATCACAGACGGGCCAGAGACAGGTGGGAAACAGACGCTCACCGCTAATAAGCAAATTGTTAAATGATGTTTTTTAAGGATTATACAACCCAATACTAGCATTTATCAAATTTTTGCATATTTATTCTGCTCTATTATAAAGTGCTCAACCTTTTCTTTTTCTAGAGAGAAAATGATCATTGATTTTTTTTTTTTATTGCCCCCTCAGGTTATGTAATATGACCAAAAATATTACAAGATTTTAGGGAAATTTTCAGTAGTGACAAAGCAAAACAACCTTCCCCTGGACCCTTTAAGAAAACGAACAAGAAGAACATAATAGCAATAATTTATTTATTTCTTTATTTATTTTGTTTTTACATAATATCAGAATTTGTAATTGCCTTTTACTTTGTAAGATTTTCCTTCTAATTGTTTGTATTTACCTTCTGAAGTCCCTATTAATTTAAATATAAAGGTGGGAGATGTACATCACAGATTATAGCATGGTTTGACTTTGACACATTCTTTGCAGTAAAAAAAGAAGGAAAAATGATTTTGTCAGATTATTATTGGGAAATTAAGAAAAAATAAAAAATTTGGTCCATATTACCCACCCCTAGTTAAATATTTAGCAGAATGATCTCCTTGGTTGTCATTATATCCTTCTGTATTAAAACTAGGAATGCAGGAAATTTCACATGGGCCTTATCCCACAGCAGGCTTCTAAACATGGACAAACAAAGCAGCATTCATGGGCTTATTGTAAAGGGAATTACATTTGTTTAGCAAGACCAGACAGGTTTTACTGTTATGGTCTTTTACAAATATTTAGATCATGTACTTTGTGGATGCTGGGCTTTTCTGATCTTTGTATGATCATAGAAACAAATTAAGACCTAAAAGTGCATTTTGGCACTTTAATGCTGTTTTATTAAATGACGGTTGCTTTAAGAGAGGATTTATTTTATTTTATTTTTTTGGAAGCAGTGGAGAATTATGAAATGTCTGTTTATGTAAAGCAGTGATGAATCTGAGATAATGCGATGAATTCTCTCATTCGTTGTTTTCAATCTGAAGATGGAAAAGAGTTTACAGAATGAGTTAACTTTTTTTTTTTTTCTTCAAAGTTGTCTGTCAGTGAGTTTAACGAAGATTCTGATAACAGAAGAGTTTCTTAATGACTTGCCAAAGATTTCAGACCGAGGTAATCCTTTTTTGGAGCATGCTCTAACCTTACAAGAACTGCAGGAGGCGCTGCTGAGCATGGAAAAGTGGTAAAGCTCCAGGGATAGATGGCTTTCCTGTGGAATTTTCTAAATCATGCTGCTCTGTGTTGGACGTCCTCAGTAACAGTGTAGTGAGGGGAAAGTGTTGCAGAGCTCTGCTCACTTTTCTTCCTAGGAAGGAGAATCTTTATGAAATAAAGAATTAGAGACCTGTCGGTCTGTTATGCGGTGATTATAAGATCTTCTTAAAAGTTCTGACATGCAGATTGAAAAAAAGTGATCAATTATATATGTTGATCAGTCTTATTGTATTGCTGACAGATCAATAAGAGGTAACATATAATTAATTTGAGATTATTTGGACATCTCTAATTTATTGGACGTGTTGACCAAGAAAAGAGATTCGATTGGGTGGACCACCAACGCCTGAGCCCCAACAAGCCCTCAAACGATTCTGAATCAAATTGAACAGAGGTGAGAGAAAGCATGTGGTAAATCAGTGGGAGTGTTGGAACGGTACGCCTCGGATGACCAGCAACCTAAAGCTCGAACAGTCTGAGACGCCCCGGCTGGATGCTGAAGAAGCGGCTTCTATATGGAAAGAATGAATGTTCGGGAGAGATGCCCGACCTCAACAGAACTTGTCGGAGATGACTGGAGAATTGGAAGCGAGTGGCTTGACTTTCTGATTCGGTGATGAAAAGTGGACCTTGATGTGAAAAGTCTGGACTGAAAATAGTGAAGGATTGGTTTGTACGGGGTGAGGAAGTAGTTAAGACAGAAGAGATGAACTGAACAAGAGGCAGAAAACTGATCAGTTTTACTTCTGATCACACTGACCCAGGTGTGGAAAGGGAACTGCTCTGTATGCTTGCTTAATATTGCAGTATAAGCCTATAAGCAACAGGTGTCCATGTTGTAACGTCAGATATTTACACACAGACATTTTTTCCTTTATAATCTATTGAAATACACACTAGTGCTTAAAAAAAGGAAAAGTGAACCAGGTATTCTTCTTCAGTGTTGGAAATGAACAGTCTCTTCTTTAGTCTCTCTTTATTTGTTGCTCTCAATGTCACTTTTGTCTCATGGTCTCAAGCAGTTACTAATGTTAATAATTAAAGTGCAAACTACACATCCATTTATGTCCTGTAACATTGTGTTTTAAACTTAAATAGTCATTTAGAAGCGTTCCCATGAAACCTAGCATGACGGTATCTCTGCTTTCCTGGTTGCCACATTCTCTAAGATGAGGGCTGAAGAAGGGTTCTCTCTTTTCCACTTCCACTCTTACTCTGGTCTGAACCAGAAACAGCATGTCCATGAAAACATCAGCTCTGGCCTTCCACATCCCAGACTTACAGAACAGCAGTCCAGTCTTTTTCCTGTTGTCCAGCAGATAATAAGTACCTTATTGTCACCTACGTGCACCCAAGCATATATTTAACCGAATTATGTTTGCTTGTTTTTCAGGCCAACAGTTTACCAGCCACACCTACATCTGTTCACTTTGCGGAACCTTTTGTCCAGACTCCGTGTTTCTGGAGGATCACATCAAACTCATACACCCAGATGCTGATGACGCATCGGCCGCCAGGGCCCAAAAGTTCATCTCCTCAGCTGGACCTGCTGGGGAAGATGGCAGCAGTGATTCTGTCAGCGTTGGGAAGGGGACCAGTGAGGGCAGTCCAGGAGTGAGCTCCGGTGTCAGCGCTGGAGGAGGACCTATGAAAAAGGAGATTAAAACTGAAGGGGGGTATGAATGTGGGGACTGCGGCCGTCACTTTAACTACCTTGGCAACCTGAGGCAACACCAGCGTATCCACACTGGAGAAAAACCTTTCATGTGTCCAGAATGTGGCGAGAGGTTTCGCCACGCCGCCCGATTAAAAAGTCACAGGTTGGTGCACAGCGGCGCCCAGAGTCCTTTCCCGTGTCCGCAGTGTGGGAAAGGTTTCTCTGTGCTTTCTGGTCTCAAACGACACCAAAGGGTGCACACTGGTGAGAGTCCATATGCCTGCCCCGAGTGTGGTCGATGCTTCAAAGAGCTAGGAAATTTGTACACCCACCAGAGGATCCACAGTGGGGCTACTCCTTACTGTTGTCAGCAATGTGGACGCTGCTTCCGCCATCTAGGTACATATAAGAGTCACCGGTGCTCTCCAGCACCATGACCGCCTTTAAAGTACACTGATCATTACCATATTACAGTCATGAAAGATGAAGTAGAAACAAGTTGTAGACCCTGAGATCCTTTTCTGTTACTTTTGAGCATTTTGTGACAGTAAAATACACTAATGATGTGGAAAATACGACTACAGATGATCATAAAGCATCTCAGAACATGTTTTCTAATGCTTCCTGGTTCATTTTTGAGCAGTAGCAATGTTCTCAGGGACTTAAAGTCACTTGTTTTATAGGTTTTCTCCTGATCCTATAGTCCTCGGAATACGCCCATTAACATTAAAGGTTGAAGGTGTTTGGACTGTATGCATTTAACTGTAATTATTTTTGACAATATATTACTTGTGACATAACCATGTGAAATAGCAGATTTAATTAAAATATATTTATAGTTTTATTCCACCTTGTGAATTGGCTTAAGAGCAGAAAAACCTGGCATGATCATTGAGATTGATGACATCACATTCCGCGTGTTTGTATTTTAATACAGTATTGATTGCCGTTGTATGTTTTAGAATTGCTTGTAAAATGTTAGTAAAAGGTTCTCTTATTTATACATGCTGACAAATGGCTGACCATGCTTGTTTTCTCCTGAAAAGTGATAGTCTTGTTTATCTTTACGCACCACATTGAACTGAACCATAAAGCCGTCTGATGAATTCACACAGATCAGACGTGTTCATGTTAAAGACAACAACATCAGTCCCAAGCCTGATCTTCTGGCTGCAGTTTCCAGTATTATTTAGAAGCAGAAGGTTAAGTGAAGATGAGAATTGGGGGGAAATTCTTTCCTTTGGGCTCCGTGGAGGAAGACAGAGGCCTCCACTACTGACAGTAAAACATAAAAGCCAGTCTTGCATTTACTAACATGTATGTTGCTGAGCCCAAAGTATCCTAATCTTATTGGATCCCATTAAACTTTAACCAGTTTTAGTTCATACGTGTGTTTTATTACTGTGACAGGGTCAGGGTTAGGATCAGGGACGTTGTTGTTACTTTTGGAATTATTAGTTCTTCTGCACAAAATGTCTCAAAAGGACTGTTGCAGGGTAAAGCAGTTTTTTATTCATTCAAGCAACAGTTTATAATATACTTTGAGAATCCATTGATGGTAGTGATAAGGCTGAATATTCAATATATGATATAAAATGTTTTAAGAAAAATCAAACTTGCATTACGTTTAACGTGTGATCTATATGTATATGTACGTGTATCTGCATATGGCAAAATGTTTGCTCCAGGAACCGACCAACATATTTCACAGTTCAATCACTGTTGGTGTTTTAACAGTCCTCATTATGCTGTTTACATTTTAACACTATGAGGCCAACATGAGGCATATCTAATCATCACTACCTCGCCGTTGTGAGCAGTGTGGCATTGACACCAGTCAAACGCAATGCGATTAAGAAAACAACTCTGGTAATATTAGCCTTCCTCTGTTTACAGTGTAGATTCAAGCTCCATGTATGATCTTATGATCTTATTACCCCTGAGATCTTATTGCTCCATACGCTCCTAATAGATCACTTCATTCAGACTGCAGGTTTACTGATGGCCCCTAGAACTTCAAAACGTAGAATGTGAGACAGATTGTGTATCAGGGTCCTATCCTGTGGAACCAGCTCCATGTTTCAGTTTGCGAGGCAGACACCCTGGGTACTCTTAAGACTAGGCTTAAAACGTTCCTTTTTGATAAAGCTTATAGTTCGACTGGCTTAAGTTTTCCTAAACTTCCTCTGTAGTTCTGCTGTTGTAGTCTTGGACTTAACGACTTTTCCTTACTCAGCTAGCTGAGTAAGGAGAGGCGTTCCTCCTCTCCTATTTGGTATCATATTCTGTTATTTCAATTTTTACCTTTATTCTCTCCCAGTTTTTGCTCTTCACAGAATCTACATCTGGCTTGTCGTTCTGTGTGTGTGCTCTCTGTGTTCTCATCTCTCCAGTGAGCCGTGGCAGGTTGCCATTCACGCTGATCCAGGTTCTGCTTTTCTTCTTCAGTCGGAATCTGTCTGTATGATTAGATTGAGTTTACTTTTTTTTGTAAAACGCCTTGAAACGCATATTATGTTATGAATAAATAAACTAAAAACTGCATTAAACCAGAGAGTCCCTATGGCAACCAGTAAAATTTGGTCTGGGGTTTTTGGTACAGTACCTTTATTGATCTACTGCTCAAAAATCTCAGTTTTACAACAAACCATTTTGATTGTACTAATTATCAACATGGAACAGTGAGAAGATTACTAATATTTTTATTAGTAAAAATATTACTATTTTTACTAATACTAATACTATTTTTACTTGTACTAATTATCAACATGGAACAGTGAGAAGATTACTAATATTTTTCACAATTTATCAGCAAGGGGAAAAAAATTAAACAAGAGTCAATTGTAATTTTAGAATGATATTTAACGCTACAATGATCTTTATGTTACAGAAGATGTACAGCGACATTAAAAAACTGCATTTTAAAAATTTGCGTACAGCTGCAATTATTTCAAAATTTCACAAAATAACTGTATTGTAAAAATGAATCAAAATCTTAAAAAGGTAAAATACAAGTATCATATCACCGCATTGAAACATTGTCATCTTAAAGTACAAAAAAAAAGAAGTGCTCTTCATATGAAAAATATCCTTCTGTAAAAGTGTTTACAGTGTCTTTGATACCAATTTGAAATAAACATAAATACTGAAAAAAATTCAAGCAAAGTCAAGCATCTCAGAAAGATAAAATAACACTAAGTCACTATTTTCAATAACTGCAGTATCAGATCTCAGCTGTTATAATAACTGTTTGCTTTTAATAAAATGCAAAAAGGAATTTTGTGCTTTAGTTACCTAGTGACATAGATTTGTAAATATTAAACATTCTTTTTTTTATGTAAGGATCTTAAAATAGGCTTTCCGGCTGCATATAGTTGTTGTTTGTTTTACTGTATTTCTTATGAATGTTTGCATCTTGTATTCTTTGTTTTATGTGATGAAAATTAGCATTAAATTCAAATTCAAAATACTTTATTAATCCCAAAGGGAAAGTAGATATCGTTTTAACTCATTAATTTGGATTTTCAGAGTTATTGAAGATGGTGCTGACTGTTGGCAGGAAAGATTTCTTGTAGCCGTCTGCATTACAGTCATTTATTAGCAACTACTATATAACACTGTACCTTCATTAATGTGAACTGTCCCATTTAAATTATAATTATATATTTTTTAAAAAGCTGTTATAATAGAAGTGTTCTTAATTATCTTTTGAAATCCTAATATGTCTAACTGCTTTGGCAATCAGAATTGTACTAAACACTGTCAATTGTTTTACTTTACCATGTTTTTAAGTAAAGCAGTAGAATCAAAAAGTTTTCATTTCCACAGTCACAGATATTACTGCACTTAAAACTTTTGCCCACTTGGTTTTTCATTGTCTATGACTAAAACCGTCTCTCAGTTTAAATCTCAGTTTCTGTCTTCATGATCTAAACGGTGGCCTTGTCCCCCGAGGGGCCAGGTGCCCCCTGCTTGTCATGTGCACCAGATATCCAGTGGTAGCACTCGGTGCCAGAGGCGTTCTTGTTTCTTGGCTTTACGCCACAATGAGTGCAGTAGAAAATACCCAGTGCCACCATCACCACGATGAAGATGCAGATGGGCACAAGCAGGCCAACCAGGAGCCCAGTATTGCTCTGTTTATGCTCCCTGTCGTCTTGGACAGAATCCAGGTTGTCCGTATTTCCACCACCCCCATTCAGGAATGGGGGGAGTGGCTTCGGTGTGGGAACAGCAGGGTCCTGTGAGTGTGTAATTTCCTCATAATTCTTTCCCTCCTTTCCAGACTCCTGCCCAGGGATCTGGGGGTAATCATGGGGAGAGAACGCTTCCTGCTCTGCTTTTTTTTTTATGTCTGAATCTGTATGTGGATTGTCCAAACTTTGAGTGGAAGTAGGAAACGATGGCCACCAATTCCAAGCTCCCTCTGAGATTGTAGATGTGGAAAGGGATGGTATAGTTGTAGTAGTTTCCTGTTCATCATCTTCATACAAGTCATCCACAGTGCTTAAGCTAGTCCTGGGTTTGTCCTGGGAGTAACTGGTATCCCACCTTTCCTCAGGTTTGGAGGCTGTTGATGGATTGGTCAGCCAGTCCAGAGGTTGCTCCTGATTTCCTGGCCAGTGATCGGTGGTTGGCTCTGGGCTCCAGGGGGACAAAACAGGATTCCATCCAAGTTCAATTTGGCCAACATGAGGGAAGGGAGGAGTGGTAGATCCAACCTGATTGTTCTCTATTTTATGACATGTTGACTGATCAGACGAAAGTTCATAGCCATACTTACAGAAACACTGAAAACCACCCACATAATTCACACACATCTGCTCACACATCCCAGGAATCTGACACTCATCATCATCTAGGCATTGTGTGGGGTCTTCTCTATCAACTGAAAAACCCAGATGACAGTGGCAGGTATAGGAGCCTAGAATGTTTTCACAAGCATGTTGGCATATGTTATCCAGGCACTCATCTATATCCTCACATCCCCCTATTTCATTGATGAAATAGCCCTCCAGACACTGACATTCAAATGTCCCTGGCGAATTTGTACATCTCTGCTGACAAGGAGACTGAAGACACTCATCCACGTCTAGACAAGCATGTTCATCTGGTGCAAGCATGTATCCGTCAGGGCAGGCACAGCGGTAGCCGTCTGAAAGACGCAAGCACTCAAACTCACAGGGGGCTCCTTGACAAACGTCAGGCTCACAGGTCTGTCCGTCATATCTGAGATGAAAACCTTTTGCACAGTCACAGGAAATCTGACCACCGGCTTGTGTGCAGAAATGTTCACACCCACCATTACCCCACTCACACAACTGGTGTGAAATTGAGGGATTTGAGCAAAATAGCGGTTCAGGAAACCATCCTACTGAACCATCGTTTGTCCTCTTCACACACTGAACTTTCTGATTGGCATTTGTGAGGCATCGTAAATTAGCAACAGATCCGACTGGTAGGTGGGTTAGGGTTGTGCTCAGCAGGTTAAAAGGTGTTGTATAAAGGGCAACTCCTAAACCCTCACTTGACAAGGGCGAACACATTCCGTTGTAAGCAAAGTGGCAAAGATATCCGTCAGCAGGGATAGAGCATGGACCATGAATCCATTTGAAGTTATCACTGTGTTGTAGTGTGTCGTAGTCAAAAGATGCACAGAGAGATACCAAACACATATCAGGAGAGTCCTCTGTTTGCCAGTTGGTATACTCTGTGTCTTGATCGCCAGTTGTCCAAGAGAAACCCCTTAGTGAATTTGAGTTGCACTGACGAGGTTGACGTTGCAAGCCAATCCACACTTTGACCTTGGTACGTGACGACCGCAAGTCCACAGTGGAGAAAAGTGTGGCAATAGCGTTGGCCTCCTCTTTGCGCTTGATGGTAGCCAAATTTCCACCTTTCTCTTTGCAGGACCTCCATGAGTCTAGGAAGATTTTACGTTCAAAGTAAATCACAAAGCAGCCTTCTGCATTACAAAGTGCATCTCTTTCTCTCAGGTCCTGGCTTAGGACTGAAGAAAATCCAAAGAGCGAATACAGCACAGAAGACAAGAGAAAAATAGCAGAACTAAAGAAGAGAAACCCCATTATTTTTCTCTTGTGGATGTCTTCTTCCAGTGTACATCAGTCTCTGACTTGATTTTTTTTTTTTGTCCAGTCTGCATGTACTCTATACTCTGCTGTGCTTAAGCTTATCTTCACAGGCACTGGGATCATGCAAACTGTCCCACGATTCCAGAAAGCACAAAGGGAGGGAATAATAGGGAAGGGGGCTGGGACCATTGACTTAGAGAGGCTGGGCAAGAGAGGAGAGAGGAGGGAAATTGAGGCAAAAATGATTTATTTTTGAAAGAAGTGCAAGTGGTGTCTCTGTGGGGTAGGGTGGGGTATGTGGATGTGTGTGTTTATGTGTGTGCTGGGGGGAATGGGAGGGATTTCACGATGTGACTTTGTGCTAGAGTGGGGGGAGGAGCAGCAAACGATGGAATGCTTTCTTTTGGAGAGTATGTCATATGGTTTTCATAAACCCTGTTCACGGATACATTTACTCTTCAACTATTTGCCTGTACGCATACACGCACAAACATCTTTTATTGCAATATGTAAAAGCAAAGGATTTACTCTGATACACTTCCTCTGCAATAAGAACGAATTCCTTCCATGAATTCAGCAGTTATCGTCTGCTTCTTCTGGATTTCTGATTATGCCTGAGGTCAAGTCTTTTTTATTTTTACTCATGCAAACAAACATTCTTCCTGCAGTGTCAAGCATCTTATTAGTATGACTCCACTGACTTCACTGTAACTCTTTTGCAGTCAGGTCCTTGATTAAAATTCAAGTCACTGCCTTTGTGAGTTCACAATACTTGACTACTTTGTTTTGGTTTATTGGATAAAATCCCAATAAATACCTAGTAATCCATTTGCAAGTTTACCCATATGAATACTTCTGTAAGTCACGGGATGTGAGATTAACTTCTCTTATAGGAAATACACACAAGGAGTCTAATACCTGGACTTCTTGTGTTTTCTTCAGCTTCCTCTCTCAGTTAGAAGACATGCATGTTAGTTTAACGAGCCATTTTCAGTTAACTTATGATGTGAGGTTGTCCATCAGTTTCCATTCTCAGTAACTCTGTGTTGCCGCCCACGAGACAAGCATACGTGGACGCAGAAAATAGATGGGTGTGATGTAGAGTGTGATGGTGAATAAATAGATATCCTCAGATTATAGTTGACCTGTTTCTCTTAAGATGGCTGGAAAAAGAGAGAGAGAAAGTTTTCAAGGTCAGTGCACAGTAGGGCTGTTGTAAAAGTTTACTTTAGTACCCGAATAATCTACGAATTATTCTGACAATTGAACAATCAAGTAAAATCTTGATAAAATAAAATGTAGGTAAGTACTACCATTACAGTAGTATTAATATCAGACATCAGTATTGGCTCAAATAGCCGGACCTCCATAATTAGCACTTTTCTGTAGCTTCGAAAATGAACCTGTCATAATATCTAACTTTTTAAGTCAACCTGGACAAAAATGACACAAAAATCGGAAAATATATTCAATTTAGTAATAAAAGTAAAAATGATAAAACAGCAGGCTCACAAAAACACTTCAAAAACATGTGTATATTCCAGTTTATAGATTAGGACTCGACTTCGATCTGTTTAATAATTAAACCTTCACTTTGCCCAGCCATTTATAGGTTTTGTATCCACGTTAGCTGCTAGTTCTGACATCTATAAAAAGAATGTTGTATTCCATACATTTTCGTCATTTAATGCCCTGGAGAGAATGTGAAAAGTGGTCATATTGGGGGGAAATAGGACATTTGGTTTCCCTACGTTATGCTAATAGCACTTAGCTCCTGTTCACAATTCATTAGCGAGAGTGATGTGCAACACAAATAATCATCAATCATCAGTCCAGAACACTTGGCGCTAAATTGCACCAAAAATTTGAGACAGATTGTTTGCCTCAAGAAATTTTAATTCAAGGCAAATTCGAGGTAAAGAATTTAATGAATCCATTTCAACGATTCATCAACTCATTCAATGAAGTGTTGAAATGGCCCAAAGAAAACCTTTGACTTAACCAAGAAAACAAAATCAAGTCATTAAAGTGGAAAACAGTGACGTTTCAGATATGTATGGATCCTTTATTCAACCAGGGAAAAATAACTGAGATCAAGACTTCTCTTCTAAGAGTGACAAACATTAAGGCCAAAACACACAGATAGGAAACATGGCATAGAATTAAACATCAGGACAGCTTTCATTGGAACTGAGACATGGAGATTACTATGGTATCAATGTCAAGATTTTATGTCATTCAAGACGTTATATCCCACTACCTATTATAATATTTACAATATTATAATGTTAAATGTCAGACTCCGTAATTTGAAGTTAATGTCCACAGAAAAATGAGTGAATCCACAAAGACTAATGGAGGAGTCCACTGTATTTCAAAACTAGGAAGCCTGGTGACTAAAATAGGAATGCAGAAAAACAAATCCCTGCTTTAGTTACAGGGATGCTGGGCTCTTGCTGCTGGGGGTGGAGGAAACTGGTGCTGGTGTTCAGCTGTCTTTGGGCGACAGGTGGGGTCACCCTGGAGAGGTCACCCTGGAGAGGTCACCATGGAGAGGTCACCCTGGAGAGGTCACCCTGGAGAGGTCACCCTGGAGAGGTCACCCTGGAGAGGTCAACAGTCCATCACATTGCACAATTGGAATGTATGTTATTGAATTGAAATGATTTTTTTTAAAGTGCCCTGAGATGACGTTTGTTGGGAATTGACGCTATACAAAGAAACTGAATTGAAACTGGACCCAATGAAGGATCTTCAGTCAGAGGCTTTGTCAGGACTGCTTTGAGACAGACAGCTACAGGAGATTCTTCCTGAAATCACCCATCACCATCTATGACTGGTTGGAGAAACACTGGCAGTGGGTTATTGAATATGCAGTCTTCTTTTGATTTTAATTCAACAATGTTTTACTTGAATTTAACTTGTGATCATATTTAGACTTCTACCTCTCAACATGATGACTGATTTGTCTCTGTTAGAACATTATGTCCTTATAAGGACACAGACACATGTACACTTTTGGTTTATGCTACTGTGGGAAGTTAGAACGAGACCCCATCCCTGTGTGTCTCACTCTCTCGCTCTCTCTCACACACACACATCACACACACACTCAGCTATTATTGTCACTGTGGAAAAATTGTTGGATTGTTTTTCCTTTCAGCTGAAGATGTGGACTATGTGTGCTCTTAAACTGGATGCAGGTTTGTTTCTCTAACAAATTGTGACTATCAATTTAGAGGCAAGTAAGAGGAACTAAAAATATTTTTACGCTAATGTGCAAAAACAGACACAAAGGGGCCCAGATGGCTGAGTGGTGGAGCAGATAGAGGCAGCGGTCCTCAGCACAGTGGTCCCCCTATTTGATTCCCAGGATGCAGGCCTTCTTGATGTTCATCTACTGTTGAATTAGCACAAATTGTCAGTTATTTTTCTTCGCATAAAAGACACAACCAACTGAAAATCTAAAACTCTGTTTCCCTTTCAAACCTTTTTCTGATTGTTTTTTTTTTTTTTTTTTAAAGATGATTACACCTTCGCTCCTGGTCAGAGAGGCAGGCAGAATGTCGTATCGTCTTTCATCCACTTGGCAACTTGCTTATATTTTAGGCAGAAGTAACACACTCTGCAGTTATGGACTGGAATATTAGAACCAATATGAGTCAATATAAAAAAAATAATATTTCTCTTTAACAAAGCATCAATGAATTATAAATAGTTTAATATATTGGCCCTCTAAGTGTTGTTCCTCTGTTCTCATGCTCCAGTCGTGCCCTTCCCCAAATAAAACAGGAAGTTTGGGGTTAGACCATCAGAGAGAGGGCAGGCGAGAAGGGGAGGGGGCTGATGTGGTGGTGAGGGGTCGGGGGGTTAAAGTGAGTGAGTCAAACAAGAAGAATTTTAAGGGACATAGTGTAACTGATTGTTTGTATCAAACCACATGGGAGCGGCCATTTCTCAGCACCAGTTTATTTTTAGGATTCTTTTAACGGATCTGAGTTTAGCAATAATAGCCTAAAGAAACGTTGCCTTAAATCTCCACATATTTCTGCACCAGAACAGTCGGGCCGGATAAAAACACAGACCCAAAAAAGACAAAACCGTGATTATCCACAGCTGGAGACGTTCACATAGAAAACAAGAGTTCATAAATAAACAGGGAGGCGAATGGGACGAGCCTGACATTATAAAAATAAAATCACGTGACGTGAAGCTTACCCTCCTGCTGAAAATAAACAACCATTTGATATACAGTGTTTATATTCTTTAAGTTTTGCAGTGTCCATAAAAATGTACTCACTCTTTAGATGTTTGACCTTATTTTTATTGCCTTTACTAATCAACCATGATCAACAAAATGTAGCTCTTTGGACAAAAGAAAAGAAACCCTCTGATATCGTAAAGCAGATTTATCAGATTGGCCTTTGGCAGCAGCCACAGCACAGACTGTGTGGATGTTTCCCAGTCTGGACCCTCACCTGTCCTCCACTCTGCCTTGGAACGCGGTTGCAGCTCCGCCAGGTTGACCTTGAAGAGCATTGACTGGGTCACATCCAGTCTGTTACATGAACTACTCACTCACAGCTTGGACGGCCACATCTGTTCATTGGGATATTTGTCACCAGGCATCAGTTTCTATGGAGGCCCAAAGGGGACACAAGGAAGTTTATTTTTTTCCCTTGGAGTTTCCTCACAGAAGAATTGTGTTCCCTCACAATAAATATATTTATTATTATGTATTGCAAATACCTTTAAAGAGCCTCATTGAAAATGTATTTATACATTCTTAAGTCTTTGATACATACAACTGAAAATCGATTTATTACTCTGTGTTCATGTTTGTTTGTGTGATGCTGAGATGGGACTGCGGATGAAAATCACCTTTTATTAACCAGACTGCCAACAATAAAAAAGAAGTCACAATCAAAACTATCAAATGATTTTATTATCCCATGAAAATAACTCAACAGCAGTCCAAATAGTTTGGATGTATTGTTTCTTTCCTTCTTTTCTTACAGAAACTTCCTGTTTAAGTCTTAGAAGTGATGGAGACTCATGTTTGTCCTGTTTTGCATTTTTCACATAAGTTTGCGGTGCCTTTGTATCCTAGCGGAAAATATATGAAACTTCAAGTATCTCACTAATGAGATATTAACATACATAAAAAAGAAAACTTACAAAACAAGGGAATGACTAGATCAAGTCAAACAGAAACAGTAACAGCAGTTAAAGCACAAATGTAACCACATCTTGTTTTGTCCCCAAAGTTCTCGTCTTGGTGACTCTGGTATTAGTCAACGTTTGCCCTCATGTTTCCTTCACTCTGATTCTACACACAGTGAAATTCTGGTCAGAATTGTTCAGCATGTGTTTTATCCGGCAGCGGGATAAAACACAGACATATCAGTTGATGAGCAGCTTAATGCTGCTCTTCTTCTCCCCACCAGTGCCGACTCACACATTCCTTGCCAATCTCTCAACACTTCTACAGCTAAGAGTGTTAAGGACGTTCAGCAGGATGTTCTAAACACGGCAACTATTTATTTATTTTGAACAAACGAGACAAAAAAAAATTAAATTAAAACAACTGACATGCAATTTTACATCATCTACAGGTAGAAGATACCAGATCTTGTGATTTCCTGCCCATCTCAATCTCATCAATTCAAAACCTTTAAATCTCCAAACACCAGATAAACTTAAATTATTTCCACTTTACATGACACTTAAGTCTCACATTCTCCTCCTTAAATGTAAAATTACTTAAACATTTAAAATTTTTGGTCTTTGAAGCACACATCCTGTACAACATATAAGCTCCTTTTGAGACATTTTTTTAAATCTGATTTATATTTGTCCTTTTTTGAACTCATCATTTAATCATTTCAGAAATCTATGACACACACTAACTAAAACTGTTTTTGGTTGTTCTGATACAATAGTTTTTTTTTAATGTCCTTCTATTAAATTATAATCCCCCTCTCTGTCACAAAACATATTTTGTATATTATAAACATTTGAAGAAAATCAATGGGAGCAAAGAGAGAGAGAGAGCAACACTAATGATGTTCAGTTCTTCCCTTCTTTAAAGCACAGACCCATTTGGGTTTACCTCAGTGTTCATAGGTTGGTAAGTAGCTCCCATCACTGGCCTCTGGGCTCAGTTCATTTACTGAACCTGGAATAACATGCCATGTAGCTCTAAGATTAAATGAGTGGAGGAGGAGGAAAACTGTGGGCCTGGATTACAGAGAGAACCTGTTAGAGGGGGACAGCCCTCCTCCCTGGGACCGTCTCCGTCCCTCCTGAAGTCAATCACAGGTTCCTTTGTCTCAGATGTATTTAGCTGTGGAGTTCTTCAGTAAAAGTTCTACTGGGCCAATCAGCAAACAGAATGATTTTTTTTTTCTGCGCTGTTTTAGAATTGTAGTCAGCCTGTAGTTTTAGCAATGGCGGCAGAGGAAGTCGTTCAGTCTATGTTGGCCACGCCTCTAAATATTGAATTAATATTAACAACCGCCTTATTTGGATCTCCTTGTTTCTCTTTGTGGTTGTGTGCAGCACAGGCAACTTCTGGTAATCTTCATAGCGTCAAACTGGCGCATTGCTGGGTTTCAATATGACGTAGTACCGACGTCACGCAATGCAGATGGGGGTCAGGAAGTAAATGATTCTGTTGATCCAACTTCAAAATGTCTAAAGTCTGTGTCATGTACGGTTGTTCCAACCGTTTTAATGGTGAGAAAGATAAACTCTATTTTTGTGTTCAAAAGGTAGTTGGTCACAAGGGAGTTAATTTGAAAAAACTTACAGAAAAAAGACGAGAAAAGTGGATCAACAATCTACAGCTAAAAATAAGAGATGCGGAAACTAACAATGCCAGTGTTCAGAGCCACTTTCTAACAGGTAACAATATGTTTAGATATTTTATTGGACAGTTACCTGGAAAGACAAGCGTTCATATGTAAGGTAAGATATATTATTTTTGGTTGAACCGTGTTTTTGATGTGGTCTCTGTAGATCCCTGTGAATGGTTGACCTACATTGTTGAGATGCAGTAAGACTCAACATTAACATACAACTCCAGCATGAATTTGGGTTTACAGAAGCTAAATAAATTATTTACAAGTAGATCCAAGCACACAAATAACATGGGTTAGCTTGTTGTTTGCGTTAGCGATAGACCACTTACTTAAAATAGCACAACTCACTACTCACCCTAGTAGACAGCCATTTAATGCTTCTTTTGATCCTAAATGGTTGACCCAAGCAGAAACTAAACTGTATGCTTCCAGGCTTTTGAAAGCTTTTATCTGGATCGTCGTACAGTATGAGGTCTGCCGCACCAGATATGTTGATCACCTTGACGCTGGGTAAATCCTCAAGATTGTATGACAAGTCTTTTATACCGAGACAATATGGATCATATCCTAAATATACGCGTATTTGTCTGAGATACCTGGTCTGTGCCAGCCCATTTAGGTCATTAGTGTACTCACTGTGATCCATTTTGCTCTATTTTGTAACCCACTTCCTGACCCCCATCTGAATTTCGGGTCACGTCTGCAACCCAGCAATTACATACATCGCAGGCAAACTTTAGCAACCTCAACACAGGTCCACGCCTCCAGGAAGCAACCGTTTCTGATTAGCCAGCTACACTTCACGTAGCCTGCCAGGTTTTTACTATGCTGTGTTTGGTACTCTACTTGACTATTTTAAAGCTTTGGCCCTTCTTCAAAACACAGAGAAACTGTTCATTAGAAGTGTCAAAATATTAGGAGAAAATTGCAAAAATCACCATGACAGCCAGAAGTATAAAAAGACATTTATTTACAAATGTGACTTCAAATGCCCCGCAAAAAGATTGTCATATTCAAATGTTGTTCTACAGTCCCAAACTCTGTGCAAAAAGAACCCAGGCAGCATAAAATACATGCACATATCTGTACACTCTGTCAGCAAAATAGATCTGATTACAAAACATAGTCCTCGTTAAAAACACCTCTGGATTTTTTCTTTTACCAAGCGTCTCTTTTTTTTTGTTTTTGAACATCTTGAAAATGAATATATTTTATTTTTCTTCCTCTTGGTCTTCTATATGAAAATAGAGAGATGCAATATAGCTGCAGTTTGTATAGACGACTTCTGAAAGTCAGCACATTTTTTTTCTTTGCCTCTTCCACATTTTTAGCAGCAGATTCTCAAAAATAATTAGCAGGTGACATTTTATTCTCTACAACAGTTGAAACAAAAATCCAACTAAGTGCTTCAGTGAGATCAGCAGACAATGTCATGATTTTTTTGTAGTCAGAGGACATGTACGAAACTGACACAGTGGCTCATATATTTAGTAGGAACGCACAAAAGATCGCTATGTTTTATAGTAGTGGAGGGTGGGGGGAAAAGAGGCCTGAGTTGCATGGAAGTCGGTGTCACGATGACAGTCATACACACATTCCTGACGTTGTCCACTTCCTAACAGAAGTATTTTGCAGAAGCTTGACTGGGCCATTGTACAGGGTGAATCTGGTGAAAACATCTCACAATTTATGACTTTAGCTAGTATTTCTGTACATCTAGGAACCAACATCAATACATCCACAAAAAAACGATAATGTCTGCGTCATGTATCTGTGTTTCTAAAGTTAAACTAGACTTTGAATGTAAACCAACGAGCAAAACGCGTTTGGTGTGAACGCACCATCAGACCCTCCTCCTGTCTCTGACTAGTTGTTTCTAGTTAAGACTGGGAGGATGCAGAAGACCTCAACTTCTTCACATACCATACTCTCTCAACATAGTGACTTTTCCAACAAATATGTAAAAAAAAAAAAAAAGTATTACAGTTACATACTGCAGCTATAAGGTTTAAAGTTCTCTTATTTTACAAGAATGTGTCTTCTGACTGGAGCTACTAACACTTTGAAGTGACCCAGAAGGTGGGAGTTAATGATGAGGCTGATGGCAGGTAAGCCTTCAAATGTCAAAGACCTGGAACTCATCACATAAGATTCAGCATTAAAAATATTTGTGGAAACTTTTAAATTACTCTAATTCCAAACAGTTTTTTGTAACTTATTACATAGAAGCGTATAGAAAATGTAGAAAAAGAGCATAGGAAACGTATGCAAGTGTCAGGTGAGGGCTGGGGGTTAAAGGGTTGGCTTGGCGTTTTTGAAGTGAAATTCTGTGAACTTATTGTCAATAGTTTCTCTACCTGCAGTAGAAAAACTATTGGCAATAAAATGTTAGCTGCGGCATCTGTGAGCTCATCATATGTACATAATTTGTTTGAGCTGACTAACAATTTAACTCTCAAATTAAAAATGTTACATTGTTAGTGTGTGTTGGTGTTAGCGTTGTACTATTAGTCTACACTTCACAAGATAGAGCTGTTGTGCTTATTGCTGTTTTGTGAAGTTAAACATCAGTTATGATGCAGCACACACCACCAACTTGTAAACCTTCCCTCCAAGGATGCTTTTACTTCTCAACAAGCTCACTGTAATTTGACACCATGCATGGCTACCATTAACAATAATAACTTCACAAAACACTTCAAAATCAAAACTTTAACCTGCTTTTTCCAATCCAGAACCACAACACATTTCTGACATGGCGCCCCCTAAGAAAGAAGCCACTGTTCCAAAACAGACAACATCATTTTGGGCTAAAACTTGCAACTGCCCACATAGAAAATCTAAATACCTTCTAGAGAAATGTTTGTCATTCAGATGAGACAAAGACTGAGCTGCTGTAAGATGTTGACGTGAGTCTTTCAAACGTAGAACTACTGTCCCATCTGTCAAGCATGGTGGTGGTAGGATTATGTTGAGCGTCAGTTGGTTTGCAATCACTGGGTGGGATAATGGAGACGGAGGATTGCCTCCAAATAATTCAACTTAACCAAAATCCAACTGGTAGATTGTTCAACATAGGCAGAGTTGGATGTTCCAACCACCCAACAACCCCAACCACACAAACAAGCAAGTTACGGAAAGCAAAAAAGCACTGTTGAAAATTGGATGGCCTATGGGTTAGTGCCAGAAAACTAACCAATTTATATCAATTCTACCAATTTTAAAATCCATGCTAGGATTTTACTACCAGTGGTTGAAAATCCTAGCACGAATAGTGTCTGGTCTAAGTGTACTTTACTAATGTATATTAAATAAAATATTATTAGCTTAACTGTATGTATATACCTGACCCTGCCTGAATAAGAGGAAACATACAGCAAATTCTAATTTGTGCACTGCTGTAAAGTAAATCCAACCAATCAGCTGTGGTTGGGCTTTGTTCAGCCAATCAAAGTTCAGGGTGTTTGTTGTGTGTGTATTGTAAACTTAGCACACTTAGAAGCTGGACAGCTACTGGTTGCTGTAACCATGGCAGCTTAAAGTGACATTCATGGTATTAGATTAGATTAGGTATTAGAATACCAAGTTTGGAATCTATGACTGAAATAAGGACCAGCACAGAAGAGAATTTGCAACGAAAAAGGATTTTCAGCTCCTCTAAATGTATTCCTTGATGATGGGATAGGTCTGTAATTTTAGAGAAGAGTTTTGAACATGTGTAAGATTTTTTATTTTTTTTTTGATGGAGGTTTACTTGGAAAAAAACCCCAAAAACAAGAAAAAAGTAGAGATTTAAACATGTTAGAGCAGGCTGTTTTCTTTTCTCTCTCAGTATTTAGAATTCCACACGAGAGTCAGGGGGGTTCTTTGTCTGTGTGCCCTGAAATGATTCATTCCCAGTGCAGTAGATGTAAACCTTTGACCCTCCATGAATTTGCAGGGCCTTTGTTTCATTTAGCTGCCAAAGCACAAATTAGATCTGGCACTTCATCTGTCCTTTACCTGAACTCACTGCCTGAACAATGTCCTTATAGTACTTCAAGCCACAACATAACTTATAACACATGATTGAGTAAAAATAATTCTGTTACACAATCAATTTATTGATCATAAACTTCAATCTTCATAGAAATGTTCTGCCTCCAGCTGCCTAATTTCAAATATTGCCAAGTGTCAGGTCTAGCTGAAGTGATCGACTGATGCAGCTGATGTTCTACAAGACTAGCTGAAAGTGCAAAGATATGACTGAGGCAAAACCGGGCACACACACACACACACACACACACACACACACACACACATACACACATTTCTTAATTATAGCTTTTGTTCTGGTTTGTTTTTGCCCTTAACCACATCTAATTTCCTCAAGCCTACCGACTGAGCTACAAACCAGTGGCGGACCACCAAACTGCTCAATCTGATGTTCCAAAATACACCATCAGTTTTAAACACAACTTCTACTTTTATTGTTAATACAAAAGTGGACAAACCCGCCCCAAACATCACACTGTTCAAGTTTCGCTGCATATTGGTTGGACTGAAACGCCACTGGTTTCTGTAGAGTACTAGCATGTTCTCTGAGGAACACAAACGGCATTTATTTTTCCTCTTGCAGTTTTCTGTGTTGTTGCTAGTCGGCATTAGTGAGTGGTTATAGTTTAAGAACTGAGCTCAGTTCACGACCAATGGGCTTACAGTATGTGTTGAGACTATTACACCTTCAACATTTTATTGGACAATGTTTCTGACTCATTAAGAAGTTTTCATTGGAATTCAACCATATAAAATGTTTACACAGAGAGCTCACACATGTTCTTAAAATAGTCGTATTCGAATGAGTTTGGATGAAGTAACTTCAGAATTTGAACTGCTCTGGACCTCTAACATTCAACCAACCGGCGCTGGATACTGTCTGGAGATAGCAGAAGGGAAACTTTGCTGGTTTCGGCTGCACAAATATAGCAGGTGTAGCAATGCTGCACTCTTGAATTAGTAACTGCCTTTCTTCCCCCAATTAGCTTTTATAGGATTGTTTCACAGATTTTAATTAAGGGAAAGGTTGTGGGCCATTCACTTTAAATTTTCTATCTAGAAGGAACAACCATTACCACAAAAATATTTTTGCACTCTTCAGTGACAACTTTCATAGGTGCTGTTTCTCCCAAGCCATTAAATAATTTTAATATTAGCAATGCACCAAAAAACCCCAAAGTACCAGAGTAAAACCTGTTAAATGTTCATACATATAGTCAATAAATTGACTGTTTTGGAACATTTAACAAGATGCTTGAAAAGAATAAAATAAATATTTAGTTGAAGCTTTACCAAACTTCTAAGCATTCTAACTTAAGCATGACACACTTTATGAGAAGTACCAACTTTTGGTGATAGAAAATATGAAGATGAATAGAATTCTATCCACACTGCAGATGAAAGTCAGACAAAAAGAAAAAGCAGAGATTCTTAAACTATGTGACAAACTTGTTGTGCATGGAGATAACTGAATGGTTCTGTGTGTCTAAAAACGAAACATGCAGAGATAAACTGGAACCATTCTATCATCCATGTTCATCAGCAAAATGACTCAACTACTGCCACCTAAAATACATATAGTCAGGTAACTATACAGTCATAAGTGCCTTTTGAACCTCGAAGCAGACGTTAAAGCTGCAGTATGTAACCTCTGAGTTATATTTATTGAAACTGTCACCATCTTGTGACAACATGAGTCAAATAATCTGTGAAAAGAAAATAAATCTAACTCCTCTGCCTTCTTCCAGTGCTAACGTGAAACAGCCAATCAGAGCCAGGAGGAGGATCTTAGCGCTGTTATTTATGCTCATGTACACATCGCTCATTCCCCCACCGTCCTATGCTCTCTGCTACCCTAGGGCAGATAAACAACTTTTCTGGGACGAAGTTGTTTTCCCGCCATTAGTACATTTAGCAGCGCATACTCGAGCTTGACTGACAGCACTAAGCCCCTCCTCCTGGCTCTGATTGGTTGTTCTTGGTGCACTTCTTCAGACGGCAATAGAAGAACTGGGAGGAGGTGACAGATAATATTTTCACAGATTATCTGTCTCATGTACTGTCACAGCTTTAACAAATATAAAAAAGACTAGCAGTTTTTTTGTAAAAGTTACACACTGCCGCTTTAAACAGACATTTTTTTGAAGCTCACATTTCTGTATTAAAATGAACTTTTATTGATACAATGAAATATTCCAATATTAGATGTCATGTTATCATTAACTAAGTGAAACATAATCATAGTTAACAGAGATGAAAGGTTGAAAACTGTATGTAATCTATATAATGTGCTTCCCCCAATTGAGTTATTGAAATAAATGAACTCTTCAATAATATTAACATTCACTGAATATGACTAAACTTAGAACATATTAAAGACTGAACCTCCGCTTTAAAAACAAAGTGGCAAAAAAAACTTGATGCTAAAAATCAAACCATAAATATAAAAATAAACTAGATATCTTGCAGAATATACTACCAATGACAGAATTTATGTTCCTGTACTTCAGTGCAGCTACAGCAGTATTGATTCTTCCAGAAGGTTCACACAGCCAGAGAGAACAGAAACCCTGCTGAAGATGTCAGATTGCAGTCAAAAGGGAAAGTGTAGCTCATGAGAAGTAGCATGAATTCTGGATCAGCCAACAAAACCTGGACCTGCTTTAGATCCTCCTATGACCCGACTCATACAGCAGGGATGAAGGCCAAACCCAATCATCACCATTTGTTTGGTTGTCCCAACGAATCAAGATAACAGCAAAATAAAGCGTCTGATTACCTCACAGACCTGAAAGCTGCAAAATTAAAAAATAAAAACTGGAAAATTTCACCAAATAAGCCTATACTAACTTTGACTCAAAGTTTGTGGAAGAACATAAAAAAAAACATGGTTTGTGAAGATGATTTGTGTTCCGGTCATCAGGTCAGTGAAGGAACAGAATGTTCCCTGGAGCACTAACCTCAGTTTCAACACATTCGGAGATGTGACCGCCTTTCGTATAAAGGAAACCATAAATAATGCTTACTTAGAAATTTGGCTCATTTTAACCCCCCAAACCTGTCAGAACTGTCCAGCCAATTTGTAAAGGACATCAGCGCCAGTTCACCGTTAAAACATACCAAACCCTTGATTGCCTAAATGTTGTACAGCAACAGGACAAAAGCAGATAAGCCTGAGCAGGCAGAGAAAGGGGGTCAGGAAAAACAGAGCGAGCTGGGGGATGAGGTGAGGGTGCAGACCGGAGTAGGGACGCCATAGTAGGAAGGGTTTGTTAAAGGAAAGAGCAACATGAAAAAGAGAAGAACTCCCATCAGGTAGGATGATAAAATGGCGAGGCGTTGGGGGTGCTCCAGTGCAGTGCTGATGGCTGGGAAACCCATGTAGTTACAAAAGGAGTGACAGAGAACCGGACCAATCAGGTGACCTGGAAAAGACAGATGGAGAGGTCAGAGTGACCAGAAGTCATGAAGACACACGATCCTTCATGGCTACCATACAGTGCTGTAAACATGGCCGTCTGCCAGGCTGAGCGCCACTCACTTGTTTATTTTGAATAAACATTTAAATCCCACCATGACGTTTAATACAAGCTCTGCTCTCCTTCTGTCTACGTAGGTCAACACTTAAGACGACGTTCATCATCCTAACATGTAAATTTACACAAATCCATAGAAAATCCATGCTATAAAATAATCTAAATACTCTCATATGGTGATGTCAATTTGTGGAGTCATTATTGTATTTCAATGTTCCTAACTAAAACAAACAAAAAAAACATCTCACTATATTTTACACTTAGCCAAATAAATATTTATGAAAAAAAATTCAGAATTGAATCCATAATTGAACAAAAACTATTCTGTAATGGCCATACCTACATCTGATATATTATTATTTTTATGTCCCTTTGTCAAATGTCGGAATTTTTTAGTGGTGGGGTTTTTCTACCAGACTGCATTAAATATGC
>CAEFZX010023118.1:0-10582 GCA_903066825.1 Alfaro cultratus | reverse complement strand
TTTAACACACCTGAGTCAAATAATGAGGTCATTAGCAGGACTCTGGAGAACCTGACTGCACTTAGGAGGTGATTCAGGTATTGGATTCAGGTGTGTTGGACCAGGGAGACATCTAAGAGTTGCAGGACACCGGCCCTCAAGGACCAGGAGTGCCCACCCCTGAACTAATATGATAATAATAATAGCAATTAAGCATTAGTTAATAGTATTTTTTGTTAGTTAAACTGATCAGTTGTACAATAATGAAATGTGTATAAATTTATGAAGCGTTGTTCGCTCTTAATTATTATCGTAATAGATTAACAAATGAAACAAAATATGACAACAGGAGGAAAAACATAATACTTTAACATTTTTTCTTCCGACTCTTTCCCTCATGGTTTGACTCTGGGCAGTAGAGCACATCAGCTTCTCTTGAACAATTTTCCAATGTACCCTTCCATGAATGTTCTCGTGTCTGGAGTAGTTTGAGATATTTGCCACCTTGACACGATAAGCTGTTGCAGCAGGACTCTCTCATAGCGCCAATGCTGTACACAAACGCATAATCATCCCTCATCACCTCCTCCAACCACTCCTGCTGGTTGTCCAGTGGCAGATTGCAGACCTGAGAGGTTGTTTATTTGGCAGTTTCCTAGATGGAAGGATACTTCAGACACAAGGTCATAACAGCTTCCTCGTGCATTTGTTCATGAAGTTTTCTTAAGTAAATACAGCTGTCCATAAAACTGTTACTATTTTATAAAAGTTAAGACTTCAAAATGAAGACATTTTATTGACAGTGTAAATATTTAAGCAGTTTTACGTGGCCGTCACTCTAAATCAATACTTTTTTCAATTCAACTTTTGAACCCAAGTCTTTTTAAGTATTTATTGCATTTATAAAACAACAGTGATACAGAATTAAGTCTTAGGCATAAAATTTGTGTTTTTTAATAAGTTGCATTGCTGCAACTGGGTATCAAGTTGGTTGTTCTTCTTATGATTCTTATTTTGTGTGTTAATTCACCTTACATTGCATGTTTTATCCAGACTCTTTTATTCAGTGGGGTTTTTTTCTTAAGCTAAATCTGGTGCATGTTAATATATACCATACCGTTTGCTTTTTTTATGTTTTATTTGTTATGCAAGTGGGCTGAGGATTAGCAAACCCTGCTGTGAGCATTACACAAGTCAGGAGTGCAGCTGTAATCCCTCGCACATCAACACCGTCTCATCACTCCCTAATCATCTCTTGGAGACAGTTTGTCCTGGTTCTTCATCTCAGCCCCAATCTCAGTCTTCTGCCAATTAAGCCTCAAACCCTGTCTGTCAAATGGTCAGTGTTGTGCTCCCTATACGATTTTACAAACTTCTCACATTTATCACATTACAGCCACATAGTTTTTCACAGCAAATGTGGTAGAAAGCTTTTTGTTACATCCCTTTTGTGTCAAAAGGTTAACTTCTTTTATGGAAAAACATGAGATGTTTGATAAATTTCTGTTTGGCTTTCAAAAGCTCCACAGAATCTGCTGTAATCAAAGTTAATAGAGACATTTTAATGTCAGCTGACGCCTGAGCATCACTATAATGGTTGTCCTGAATCACACATCTGCTTTTCACGTTGTAGATCATACAATATCTGCACAATGTTTCCACACAAAAAAGTAGATTGCAAACTACATACTTTTTGTTGTCATTTTCTATAGAAATTTAATAAAAGGTGTATTGAAAAATAAAATTGCTGTTCTTTAATTTAACAAGCTAAAAAAATTTCTTATTGGAGGCATTTTAAAAAATTAAGCCATTTAGTTTCAAAGATTTCAATTGTGGCTCTAAAAAAATTTTGTAAGTCTGGGTCAAAGGGAAAAATGATAAATGGGAATGGTTGCTGATCCCTATTATAGGGAGTCTGAATACAAATACAAATTTTTATTTAGAAAGCATTTGAAAACCGTGAATCATCATACTATTTTGTGTTGGTCTCTGTCAACAGAGAAAAAACAATTAAAAATACCTCAATGATGTCTGTGGTTGTAATGTGACAAAATGTAAAAAAAAAAAAAAAGAAATAACATGCAAAGGTTAAATAAGCAGAGAGATTTAGTGTTAATGTTTTCTTCACAGCCTGTGCCTGCATGGATCCTTGTGATGAACTTATTCTTCATGGTTAGGACTGCCAACAGAAAGATAATCCAATCAGCAGATGTGAGAAACCAGCAATGGAGCACTGGTAAGAATCATCCTTGTCATTAATCTTATTATAGGTCATATTATGTTGTAACTTTTAAGAATTTAATGAAAACAAAAATAATTCTGACGGAGCTCCACTCTGCTTTTTTAAGATTTTGCTTCATAAGTTTTCTCTGGCAAGCAACATTTTAACTGATGCATTTCTCACATTTCTACTCCTTTTGTTTGTCCAAATTTATTTTCAAGATTGACTGCATGTTAGGCCTGACAGTCCAAACCAGAGGAGCACAAATCCGATCCTGGCGTCTGATTAAAGGGAACTGGACAAACAGCAGACTGCCCAGTGATCCTTCCCTCCTTCACATTGAAAATTGCTTTTACTGATCATGTATAACAAAGCAAGGTCAACGCACAAGTCAAGATGAACCCTTGTGTTATTTCTCACTTCAGGAGGGATTTATTCCCCCATTTTTATTTGTCATAAACCTGTATTTTTCTGTATGCACAAATATCAAAGCTGCTGCTCTCTGTTGTTTTGGGTAGTTTATGTATTTTAAGTGGCATGACTTTTGGTTCTGGGGTCAATTTTTGACCAAGAGCCTTTAATGTCACATAAACTGGTTAAGCAAGGTAATTAAACAAGCACATTTTTATTTGCACAGTGTATTTGCACAACAGTTTTAATTTAATCTTAATGATTCATTAAAAAAAATGTAGTGCATGTTGTTTTTTTTACATTGCATTTTATTTTATTATGATTATGTTGTTCTCAAACAACCATTTCTGCTGTCTTTGTCAAACAATGAGGATTTAAGAGATCTAAATCCACAGAAATGTTTTCCCTTCATGGCAGCTTATTTTTCAGTAATTTGTCTATCTTCTACTACTGCCAGCTTTCTCACCTGCACTCAAATGCTGAGAACTTTAACAAGGTGATCTGTGTACTTACCTTTGCTTTACATTTGAATTAATCACTTAGAAACTTAAAATTATTGGTTTCTCTTGGGATAGATCATAGTAATCTTTCCTTGTTGTTTTCTTCCCCACTTTTGTCAGGTGTTAAGTGATTTTCCAGTCATAACGCAGTTTTGTAATGAGGTACGTCCGTTCTGAGGTGTTGTCTTCTGCCAGTGATCGTTAGAAGTGGAAATCTAAACATTAATATTTGCAGTAAAACCGTCAGTACATTAAACAAGTTCACAATGTCCACCAAACAGATCTGTAGTCTTTTAGAAAGTAAATGTGAAATAGTGAAAGCTGTGACATGATCAAATAAGGAATGATGACCAGTATATAACATTCAGTTGGGCTTTTACAGCGAAAGTGACCTTCCTACTTATCAATTTATTAAAATAGTTCAAGTGAGCTACACTTTTAGTTTTTATGGTTTGTATTTACTTTTTTGTGATGACATGTCTAGTCTAAAACAGGACTTTCATTATACTGTGTCTTTTTTACCTCATGCTAATTCCAAGTGGATGTAAACCTGGAAATATCTTTCATTGTAAGACTTTGCATGTTTTTTTACTTCTATTTTTCTGCATGTTATTTTCTGGAATAGTTTGCTCAAACAGAAGTGAAATAGGTTTTGTTTTCCGCTTATTTGCATTGTTATGAAATGTATGCCATCATGAGCTTAGTGATCTTAAAATGCTTCTATTTGCATTACCCAACTGCAGTGCAGTTTCAGTTTATATTCTTCATCAAATGATGCCTGCTCAAAACCTCTATACCTTCTTCTTATTGGTTTAAACTGAACATAACCGGCCCTGCATGCTCTTGTGTCGCATGCTGAGGTCAGTTCTCCCCTGAAACACCCGGAATGAACTTTTGCATGAGCGCAATCGCAAAATAGGGACTCCTTGGCTTGTTTTTGTCAACCTTCACTACAAATTACCTGATTTTATTTACTTCAAAGATTGGGTCTACCAATGAATATAATTACATAAGATCCCACTTTTTCTGAACAATTACATACTTTGGAGAACCAAACAACTGGTTGTGGATGATGAAACAAATGCCTGTTTGGATTGGTGGTCATTGCTTGGACCACAAAGATCTCATTTTTTAAGAAAGACTGGAGGACTTTGAGGGTAAAACCCCTTAATAAATCTACTGACTATACCAAGCCACACTGAGATATACAGAGATTTTACTTCAGATGATGGGAGCGGCACGTGTCAAACGTCGCTTCAGTGCTGTGGTGGATGGGCCAGTGGAGGACGAGGAGGTCATGAGGCTAGCACAAAGTGCAAGGGCAGGAGAGAGTCCAACCGGGTCAGGAAGCCCAACCAGCTCCTCTCCAATCCATGCCCTCAATGGCAAAGCTCTACCTCTTCAGCGTAACACGAACAACGCACAGATGCAGAGTGTTGTCGGCGAGCCAGCTGGTGGAGATGCAGGAGGAGAAAGCAAAGTGAGAGCAGGAGGAATGTGCCCAGGTCCAAGGAATACCAAAGGCAGTAGTGAATGTGGGAGAGGGGAAAGATGTTCTTCAGCAGACCAGGATTCCCTCTCTTCCCCCTCCACTACCAGCCGGCGACGCACCAAGCGCTCAAACCGCCGGCCCCGACAACGCTTTGTGGGCAAGGACGGACGCTGCAACGTCACCTTCGTCAACATGAGCGAGAGGGGCCAGCGGTACCTCACCGACCTTTTCACCACGTGTGTGGATGTACGATGGCGCTGGATGCTGGTCATCTTCACGCTCTCCTTTATTCTTTCCTGGCTTCTCTTTGGCTTTGCCTTCTGGCTCATTGCCTCTGCACATGGTGACCTCTCCATTCAGATTACCCCCAGCTCCGGTTCTTCTCCTGGATCAGGAGAATCCGGCTCCGGAGGAGAGTCTGATAGAGATACAGTGGTAGAGGAGCCATGCTTCCTTCAAGTAAACAGCTTCATGGCAGCCTTCCTGTTCTCCTTGGAGACGCAGACATCCATCGGTTACGGATTCAGAAGCGTGACCGAAGAATGTCCCCTGGCGGTGTTGGCGGTCGTTTTGCAGTGCATCATGGGCTGCATTATTGACGCCTTCATCATTGGGGCAGTCATGGCGAAGATTTCCAAGCCCAAGAAGCGCAATGAGACTCTGGTGTTCTCTGATACTGCTGTGGTGGCCCTGAGAGACGGAAAACTGTGCATGATGTGGAGGGTGGGAAATCTACGGAAGAGCCACCTGGTTGAGGCGCATGTCAGAGCACAACTGTTGAAGGTAAGCAAAGAAAAGGTTAACTATAAAAACAATAAAAGCTGAACTTGGACAGTTTTGCACGGTGTATCAAATTATGAAGGTGGACTTAACAAGAGATGGGTTAAATAAAAAACATACCCCAGAGATTGTTATGGGGAGAGAGAGTGAGAGAGAGTCCTAGACCATCTGGCTTGTATTCTGCCAAGGCCCAGTTAATGAGTTTGTTTTATTCTCCTCTAGCGTTTGGAAGATTTGCCATGGATTAACTTGCCTACAATTCTTTAACTGAGAGCCATTGTCCTTCATCATCCCATTTCCCCTTGCATATATTGGTAGATGATTGTTGTTTGTCTATAAATATAAGTATAATTCTTTAAAGGCTTTGAGTTAAAATTATTTAGTACTTTCCGATGTTTTCACATCATCATTGCTTTGTGTACACCTGTGCATGTCTGTGCTCTCCAGATATTCCTTAAGAACAAAATTAGTAGAGCTCAGAAACATTTTGATCTCTTTGAAAAGAAAAACCATATCAAGGTGCAAACAGGGCAGATGGGATCAAGATTGCAAACATCAAAGGAACACTCTTCAACGTGTCAGAGCTAGATATATTCACATGGGTGGATGAGAGATAAACCTCTGGTCTGGCAGTGTGAATAGAAACACTGGTCTTGCTCCAAAATATAACGTTTTGCCTTTTGAAAGTTTTCTTGAATTTGAAGTAAAATAAGAATTTATGCCTAAAAAAATATTTACTCTTTCTCTGTTTTCCTAAATCTGTTTTCAGCCAAGAGTGACACCAGAGGGGGAGTATCTGCCACTCGACAACGCAGACATCAACGTGGGTTTTGATACTGGCACCGATCGCATCTTTTTGGTCTCTCCTGTGACTATAGTGCACGAAATCAATGAAGAGTCACCTTTTTTTGAGATAGACAAAAAAACCTTGAAGAATGACTCTGAATTGGAGGTGGTGGTCATACTTGAGGGGATGGTGGAGGCCACATCGATGACAACGCAGTGCCGCAGCTCCTATCTGGCTTCTGAAATCCTCTGGGGACACCGTTTTGAACCCGTACTGTTTGAGAGGAAAAACGGCTACCAGGTCAGAAAGGAGAAACAATACATTAATGCCCTTTGAAATGCTTGGCAGCCTTGGTAAAGATGTATGAAAAAGGTTCATGGTCCCTGGAAGCTTGTTTTTGAAATACCGGGATAAAAGAAAGATAAATATTTTTTAAATTCAGACATTAAATCGGCTGTCTTCCATGTCCAGCCGACATTTAAATCAGTTCCCAGACTTAAATCTGATAGAAAATCTGTGAAATGAGCTGATGATGTAAAATCTGACATCTTAGATGAGAAAACTAACTGTTTGCTTATTGGCAAAAATTAACTGTTCAAAGTATTAACAGCCATGGTGCCAATGATTGGGGCACTAATAGTTTAGTAAAACAACAACTATTTCCTATAGTCAAATTTTAATTCAATTGAAATGATCGTACTCAAATTAAAGATATCAAGAGTCCAACATTTTTCAGATTTAGACTTTGCTAATGCTTCTCATACACTACAGGGAAAGATTTTTGTAGAAGGTGTTCTATTGGTCAAAGGAATATTGTTTTCTAATCTTAAAACAAAATTACCTATCTTTTGCATTTTGTGCTCCTTAGAAACATCTTAATAACACTTTGAAATGAGGATTAAACTAAGGAAACTCTCTTTTTTTCTAGGTTGACTATTCATTTTTCCACCAGACCTATGAAATCCCAAACACTCCATCATGCAGTGCAAAAGAGCTGGGCGAGGAGAGGTACATTGGAAGCTCATGTTCGTCCTTTTGTTATGAGAATGAAGTGGCCCTGGAGCTCGCCTCCCCAGATGAAGAAGCAGATCGAGAACATGGCTGTTCCCCCCAACCAACCCGAAGACCATCCTTGGAAGAACATCTTCACTGTAACTAAGCATAGAGGGTAGCAGTCTGCTAAACAGAGAAAAAAACGAGCTCTAGGGGATAACACGAAAAAGACAGAGTCAAGCAAGTTTATTTGGGCAGACCAATCGAGAAGTGAAAATCAACTATTTAAGCATTGCCAGATTTGTTAGATTTACATGGGAACCCAGTGTTAAACACGAGAGAGAGGAAAAAGTTAGAGAAGGGTTTGGGGAGTTTGGTCACAGCTCTGACCTAGTTGCCTGATTGGGCCTGGCAGTCTTTCAGAATCATTGAAAACTTGTTTAAGTCTCACAACTGGCCCATCACTTCCACAGCACAGTCATCTGACTCTAATCTCTGATCAGAAGGATGTGCAGCAGCTCCACCTGCTGGCTACAACTCGTCACTGGCTCTCAGTGATTCTGAACTGGAAAAAATTGCTTCTCTTTCAGCTGCTGTTGTGACATAAGTTTGTTGTTACTCAGGAATGCATTTTCAAAACTATGCTGACTTATCACTTCAGTGTTTTACTTTCCAATGGTAAGTATAGTTGGTGTCCTTTCTGTAAAGCTGGAGAACGGGTACTTTGGTATTTGAACAGAAATCCTCATTGCAGACCAAATGTGACAAGGAGGAACTGTTGGGAACTAGCAGCAGTTTTCAACAGATTCTCCTTGCTGAGTGTAGTGCATGCTTTCTTCTTTTTTGTTTTGTCTTTTGTAAGATGTTTTGACTTGCTATAATGTTACTGACTTATCTAATACATTTTGAGGTGAAATTACTTATTTGTTTTCAGGAGAATCTATGGTAAGGTGTTGAAGCACAGCCAGACGGATGATATTGACTTTGTCCAGATGATCTGTTAATCTTGCATTTTTCTTGCTCTAATATCTTCTGAATCCTGATATGTGTTATGTCAACAAGAACATCTTTTTGTTGTGATTCTCTGTCATTTTTGGAAAATGTGCTAACTGAGTGAAGGTGTTATAAATTGTGAAGCATTTCAGTCGCTGCTGCTGGTTCTGAATTTGACACAAAAGGACTTCAACCTCAGAAAACCTCAGAAAATTGTGACTCAGTTGACTGGAGTGGGACAGCTGTTATGATGATGGCAAGATTTTGGTGTCTTGCTGTTTCTGCGTCTGTAAAAACTGTCTTTTATTTGCACAAGTGGACTGAAACATCATATTTATAAGATATTAATCTATTTTAAGCTCAATAAATTGTGTAAAAGCTTTCTAACTGAAATATATTGCAGATGGGTTCTCTGAAAACGTGGTGCCTTCAGAAATGTAGCTACAGCCCCTTCATTTGCAGTTGTTTATTTCATGCATTGTGCATAAAAGAATTTTTTTGTTATACCCATTTTCTTCAAAAGAATCAACTTTTGTTTAGTAAAGTTATATTCTCTGTTTCCATGGTACTTGAAAGTTTGAATTTCCAGTTTTCAAAACAAAAGAAATGCTCTGGAATGCCCTATAAAGTTTGAACTTCTAATTGGAAAGTGAGAGGTTTGGCTGCTCTGCATGTAAGATGTAGTGAAACATGCAGAAATAATGTTTGCTTTTCTGTTAAATCAGTCCTTCACATAGTGCAATATAAGATCTATTTTGGGATTATGATGAGTGCTGAATGGTGGAACAGTTGTTTTTGATATTTCCCTGCAGTAAGAAGCTTCATGTTTGCATGTTCTTCATTCTTTGGCTTTTCCGGGTACTCCTGCTTCCTCCATTCTCCAAAAATATGCATGTTATGTGTAAATAGCTACCTTAACTTGCCTTGGGATTGAGCATGTGTGTACATGATGGTTTCTGTCTCTGTTTTGCCGCTGGGATAGACTGGTGGCCAGTCCAGATCGTACTACAACTCCTCTTAGGATTCCCCACAGAAAATGGTATAGAGACTGAATGGATGGGTGTTCATTCAGTGTATAAATGCATACATTTTACAGAATATTTTATGAAGTTTTATGAAATTTTATTGGCAGGTAGTATTTAACCAGGGTTGTTTGTAAACGCCACTGGTTTTCTGCCTTACAACAGGAACAATGCTACATATAAAATTGGAACCTTTGTTTGGGAATTATGTAACACCTGAGTCAATCTTATTTTATAGAAAGCTGGCAAACAGGTGATGTTTTGCTTCTAAGAGGGCCTACAAGTCTGTTGAATGCATTTAAACAAAGACGAAATATGCAAATTAATGCCACACAGTGCTGTGTATGCCATAGGTCAATGAGATCCAAACCATCAGAAATTAAAACATGCAGTTTATTCCTGCAATTCATACCATGTCAATATGCAGAGCAGCCACATTGACTCAGATTTCTTACTCCCCAATTGAAAGTTATGACTTCAGACGGTACTGTATTTGATATATAATTTTTCTAACTTGTAACTTGGTACTTCTGACTTCCTAGTTCGGGTGGAATTGTATGTGGCGTAATTCCAGGTCCAGATTTCAGAGGTAGTTGAAACACCAATATTTGCTAATTCATTCAGCAACTGAGCAGGTACACAATGAGCACACAGTGAATGTATAAGAAGCTTTGTTTCTTCATTATACTACAGAGTTTAGAATGTGCACTTTCTAGTTATTTTACAAAGCACTTTGAACTTTTGGGTGTGTTTTATTCTTTTACAAGTTAATATGAATCACACAGCCTAAGTTGTTAAATGTTTTAAGTGTAATGGGAGCAGCATGTGAAGAGTTACTTAAATTAGCCTGTCTAATGCACAACCTGTAATTTTGTTCTTTGAGTTTTGCACAAAAGTAAAATGGCCTATATAATAGATCTATTTGATCTATTGTTATACAATAGATCAAACTCTGCAGTGTCCCAGTATTTTTGTAGAATCAGATGCTTTGCAAGAGGCTTTGCAACGTCAGGAGGGACTGTGTTTTTAACTAGTAACATTTTATTTGTTAACATCAGTGTTAATACTGATCCATGGTACTGTTTCCCCTCACTTTTCTTCTTCACTGCTTCCATGTCCTATTAATAGTCTCCACAGTGGCTCGTGTTATTCACCCGGCCTCCACTGCCACCAAATGTAATTTGAGCCCAAAGCACCATCACTTTCATAGCATCTTTTGAACTTCAGCAGGAAGTTCAAAAGGTTGACATTGGTTGACATTTACTTCTCACAATACAGCTCAACACATTTTAATACTTTGTGGTAACTGCATGATATGCTGTGATGCTATCATTTAAAAAAACAAAAACAAAAAAAAAAAAAAAAAAAAAAAAAAAAAATTAATAAAAAAAAATAAAATTTTCA